>JALIZH010016241.1:0-20619 GCA_030522465.1 Rhipicephalus appendiculatus | reverse complement strand
GGACCGTAAGGGGGAATGGGTCCACCGGGGTGTTTCTTCGGGCCAGGAAGTTGATAATGATGAAGGACGTGTGGCTGGGGGCATTGCCATGGTGGAGCTTGACCGTGTCTTTGGTGTCAGCCCTGACGCGCGACCCGGCGTTTCAATTTCTTGAGCGCCTCCAATAAAGGTAAGCGCTGACAATTTCTTCCTGCGGTAAAAACTCAATTTTCTGGATGATTATTCGACGGTCGGAACGCAAAACTTTCCGCACACGATCTACATTTTCGTTGTTTCTGTTCGTTGTTCAGCGTCCAGAATGGGGTTCGTCGGTGACCCCCTTCCGGCCTTCCTTGAACGCATTGTACCCCATCCCGGACTGTGACCTTGAAATGCAGCAATCCTTGCAGACCTCTTGAAGCATATGGAATGTTTCGTGTTTCATTCTTTCTAAGCTTCACGCAAAACTTGATAGCGTATCGCTGTTGAAGAATAAGGATGGGATGGGGCTCATTCGGCAAGCATTATCAAATAATTGAATGGTAGTCTACCACTATCCCTCAAGAGGAAGGTATAAAACAGCTGCATCTTACCGGTACTTACCTACGGAGCAGAAACCTGGAGACTTACAAAAGAGGGTTCAACTTAAACTGAGGACGACGCAGCGAGCGATGGAAAGGAAAATGATAGGTGTAACCTTACGAGACAGGAAGAGAGCAGAGTGGGTCAGGGAACAAACGGGGGTTAAGGATATCATAGTTGAAATCAAGAAGAAGAAATGGATATGGGCCGGGCACGTAGCACGTCGGCAGGATAACCGCTGGTCATTAAGGGTAACTGACTGGATTCCAAGAGATGGCAAACGCGTGAGGGGGAGACAGAAAATTAGGTGGGTAGATGAGATTAAGAAGTTTGCAGGTATAACGTGGCGGCAGAAAGCACAGGACCGGGTTGATTGGCGTAACATGGGAGAGGCCTTTGCCCTGCAGTGGGCGTAGACAGGCTGATGATGATGATGCTGAAGCGAATGCTCCATCGCGCCCTGTTACATAATCGAAAAAAAAGTTTCCCGCGGAGGCACGTGGGGCGCCTTCCCTGCGCGATTTCAGGGAAGGTCCCCCCATAACATTTCTCAACTGGTTTTACTGTCCTGCCTTGGATAGTCGCGTCACAATAAAATCATGCGCATTACTTTCATAACGGACCCTGTACGTTATTCCGTGTGTTTCATCAGGTTCGAACCATGATGTATAAAAAAAATACCCGTTCTGCCTATGATCACACTGACGACTTCCAACGGAGGATTGCCGCGATCAATGTACATTGGGTATTGATTCTACGGTCCCTTTTCATTTCCCTGGGCACAAGTTCGTGCATGTAAGAGTTTCCTTTGCAGCGGCGCGACTGCTTCCTTCTGAACTGTCGTGACCGTCGTGACTGCTTCCTTCTTAACTGTCGATGTGACATCTGGTGGAGGTGCTTGTTTCTTGATGCTCCAGACACTGGCAAAAACATCGTTGATCCCTCCGTCATAGTAATCAGTATAAAACGAAAGTCAAATATGCCCTTACAGAAGTAAGTGAATGTTTACTACGCATTTGTATGAGAGAGTTTGCAGAATGTCTATCGGTGTTTGGCAGCTATAGCAACGTTTAACGAGGATGCATCTATTTTGAAGCTTGGTGATACATCTCTGTCAGGGATGACAAATGAAAGGTGTTAAAGAAGACGAAGACGCCAGAACTGAATTGAACGTGAAGAAATGCAAATCGAAGAGGAAAAAGAAGCTAGAAGAGGCGCGCGGGAGACGCGATTTTGGAAGGCGGGCGCGCGCTGAAGAGAACGGCGTGGCCAGGATGGAGGACGACAGCACAGGGTCCGGGCCATCTGGGTCCTGCCCCATTGCTGCAGGGCGTGGAGACCCGCCTGAGTTTGAGCCTCGGCGAGCTGCCGTCTCCATGACCTGGTGGTCCAGCTGGCCAGCGATGCAGTAAGCTGCCGGGACAGGTCAGCGCTTACAACGCCGACCTTTAACGAGCCCGGGCTTGCGGCCGCCCCTCTTGCCCCGTCAACGGCGCAAGGCCCACAGTGCAGCGGGGCGGGCCAGGAGTGCCTGCCGGCATGTGCCTCATGCTGTCGAAGTCGGACGACGGCCGGACACCATGCCTCGCCTCGTCGGCAAAGCATGTTCCTAAGCCAGCGGACATGCCGGTGCCGAGAGATGCAGCGAGTGACGGCCTCGGGACATCGTCAACCGTAAGCGACCAGCGAGAGACGCATGTCGTTTCGGCAGATGAGGGACGTGTTAGTTATTTATTTGTTGTGACTGATTTAGTGTTCCTCTGTATGTTTATTTATGTATGTTTGTGTGGTAAATGAAGTGCCTGTTTTTGTCATACCGTGTCGCGTTCATGTTTCATTCCGCTGCTCGAGCAAAACATGCCAGGATGTTACCAACATCGTGACAACATTGGCGAGCCTGCCAGGATCCCATTAACTTTTGTCACGTGCCCTGGACTGTTTTGAGCAGCGGAATGGACCTTGAATGGTTGTTGTCGGCTGGACATGTCGCGGGCTTGTCAGCAGAAGCCATTATTGAGATGTACCACGAAGAACGAATGAGATTAAGAGAAGAACGTACAAAGGCACGAGAAGCCGTGAATGAGCAGGCGGAGATAGTGAAAGCAGCGGACAAGCAGGCATACAGATACCTGATGACGGAGGAGATTATAGAAAAGAAATCGCAGTTGCTAGTTCTAAACAATACTGAAGAAGCTGGTCAGAAAAGTAAGAGTATTTCAGAGCATTGGGAAGCGGAGAACAGCTTCGCAAGTGTAGAACAAGGCTGTTCCGTTGAGAGTAAATGGTGCTGTAGAATCTCTCAGAGGCCATGTACGTATCAAGAAGAGGTAGGAATGCCTCTTGATATATCCACTGAGGGACATCTCAAAGGTCTGCTGAAGGATGACAGCGGGTGTCGCAAAGAAAGTGCTGAGGTGGTGCCCGCCAATGTAGGGAAAGCGCTAGGTGTGTTGCCAGATGCCACAAGCATGTTCGAAGACCATAGGATCAACTCGCTCTTGAAAAGAGAGGGATTTACATATCAGGATACTGCAGATGCAACTTCACGGAGGGAGCAAGGGGTGAGTGCTGAAGTACTAATTGAAAGGCATAGGATAGTGTCGGTGGGGCTTTCTCCAGTGTCTCTCGATGTGACTGTGCAGAGTGACCGACGTGGAAAGATCAATAGCATTGATACCAACGTTCAGTACATTGAATATGAGTTAATAGATGGCAGGAGTAGGCAAGGGCAAAGGCATTATTACTCTTTGAGCAGTGAAGAACCTGGTGCTCTTTCTGAGATGTCTCGGGTTGCTGAGAGCTCTTCCCCTAAAAGTATGAGTCCGTTAAAATATGGTGAGACAAGGGAAGGCGTTCATGTGCACGAAGGCGTCGTTCAGACGCTCCTGTCTCAGTGGGCATGGAGGCAACGCCTCGGGTTTGGATGGAACCATTGCTGCGCTGTCGCTAAGAATTCCGTTGAGCGTCTGGTTGTTCTCGTGCGGGTTTCTAGAGACGCGTCTAACCGAACATGCTTCAATGCGTCTTTCTTGCGTTGGCCTTGTCAGCGAGTGAAAACTTCCCCTCGTCTAGTATGGGACGCTGTAACATGAGAGTTCAGTTTAATGGCCGATTGCTGTTTTGGGGATTCCTGATTTTGGACGATTGGATTTAATTAGTGTGTAAATATCCGAGGTGATTGTAAAATTTCATTTGAGGTGCAATGTGGGAAGATGTACATAACTATTGGGCAGTTCTTTGACAATATCGTGAAAGTTTGTTCGGACTAAACAAGCCTATATATTTTTTATAATGTTTGTAGTTGAATAAGGGTGTTTCATTCGTCTGAAGTGTTGAATGAACTGTCGGTCAGAGCTAACAAACTGGTTGAATATTTAAGTAGTTTTGTCAGACTCATTGACTTATTTCTGTGACATCAGTGCGTTGTTGTGACCAACCAAAACACTTAGGCGTTTTGTGCATTAGTGTAGCGAAGTGATCTGATAGGGGAGCCGGGAAATAGTAAATGGTGATGCTCAGCGTAGTGGTGTTGCGTAGTGAAGTGTTGGGGACGCCTGGTGAACTGTTGGTAACGTGCAGTGAAGTGTTGTGCTGTGCAGTGAGGTGTGATGCCTATGGTGAGAGAAGTTTTTGAAAGCAAAAGCTGGGGGCCATTGGGGGCCATTGTCAGGGATGACAAATGAAAGGTGTTAAAGAAGACGAAGAAGCCAGAAGAACTGAATGGAACGTGAAGAAATGCAAATCGAAGAGGAAAAAGAAGCTCGAAGAGGCGCGCGGGAGACGCCATTTTGGAAGGCGGGCGTACGCAGAAGACAACGGCGCAGCCAGGACGGAGGACGACAGCAAAGGGTCCGGGCAGTCTGGGTCCTGCCCCAGTGCTGCAAGGCGTGGAGACCCGCCCTAAGTTTCAGTCTCGGTGAGCTGCCGTCTCCATGACCCGGTGGTCCAGCTGGCCAGCGGTGCAGTAAGCTGCCGGGACAGGTCAGCGCTTCCGACGCCGACCTTTAACGAGCCCGGGCTTGCAGGCGCCCGTCTTGCCCCGTCAACGGCGCACGGCCCACAGTAGAGTGGGACGGGCCAGGAGTGCCCGCCGGCACGTGCCTCATGCTGGCGAAGTCGGACGACGGCCGAACACCATGCCTCAGCTCGTCGGCAGAGCATTTTTCTGAGATGCAGCGAGTGACGGCCTCGGGACATCGTCCAACCGTACGCGACCAGCGAGAGACGCATGTCGTTTCGGCAGATTAGTGAAGAGTAAGCTATTTCTCTCTTGTGATTGATTTAGTGTTCCGCTGGGTGTTTATTAAATGGGAAGCATTTCTTTGCGTAGTGTAAGCGCTTTTGCGTTTCTATCCATCTATCTATCTATCTATCTATCTATCTATCTATCTATCTATCTATCTATCTATTTATCTATTTAGCCGCCTACGTCTCGGTGCTCTCGTGATCGCCTCCTTAACTTGCGGTAGACCAAAAATTGTATGGCAGGGTAAGAGGTATTGACGAATATGTCTGGCTGGTCATGACATGAATAACGTGAAAATGCTGTCGCGTACGTCGTCAAACCCTCTCCACGAGACACGTGTGGCACATACTCCTATACTACGGGCGGGTATGTGCCACAGGTATGCGGGTATGTGCCACAGGTGTTTGACAATTTGTCTATCCAGGAACGGCGAGGACAGACAGTCATTTAAATGTGAGAGTGTTAAGAAAAACTAACGTCGGCAGCGTGGACCCGACGAATGCTAATAATAAATATCAGGGTCCCAGCAGGAATCGAACCCAAGCAATCTGCGTGGCAATCAAGTATTCTACCTCAGAGCCACGCCAGGTCTCGGAACTGCTTTGGAAAAAGATTTTATGCAGCCGTAATGTTGATGAAACGTCAATTGTGGTTCCAGTGCTGGCTATCTAATTTTATTGTTAAGGCGTTTATTTGCCGGTACTCAGAGATACTGCGTAATGGAGAGAGCCACGGCCAGGCACGAACTCCCAGCGCGAGCGGCGTCCTTTTTGCAGATGACCCAATAGAAGGCTCTCGAGAGTGCAACCAATTTCTAGGTTCCAAGGCGTCGCTACAATTACCCCGGGGACGAAAAGGGAGCTGCCGGGCGACCTAACAGATTGTCACTATGATCGGGTCATAGTAGGCCTTCAGGCGCTCCACGTTGACAATGTCGTGCCCTCGACGGCGCATGTCCGAAGATTGTTCGATGGGTTCGATCAGGTAGTTGACCGGAGATGTGCGCTCGATGACACGGTAGGGGCGTTCGTATTTCGGCAGTCGTTTTGAAGACAGGCCAGCTGCGGAGGTAGGGACCGAGAGCCATACGAGCGCTCCAGGGAGGAACGTGGGCTCAGAAGTGGCGGAGCCATCACGAATACTCTTCTGCCGCTCTTGTTCATTCGTCGTGAAGATCTGGGCGAGCTCGCGACACTCTTCAGCAAGCCTGGCTGTGTCAGAAATAGGGGCACACTCAGATGGATCCGGTGTGTACGGGAGTATCGTGTCGATGGTGTGCCACGGGTGCCGTCCGTATAGTAAGAAGAAGGGCGAAAATCCAGTAGTGCTCTGAGGGGCGGTATTGTAAGCGTAGGTGACGAAGGGCAGTATAGCATCCTAAATTCGTGTGGTCGGCGGCGACGTGCATCGAAAGCATGTCGCCGAAGGTGCGGTTAAAGCGTTCGGTGAGGCCATTCGTCGGCGGGTGGTAAGCAGCAGTTTTGCAGTGGACAGAACGGCACTCCCGTGAGGATGGCTTCGACGACATCTTGACAGGAAGACACGGCCTCGATTGCTGAGAAGCTCCTGGGGTGGACCGTGACGCAGTATGAATCGGTGCAGCAGGGAGGAGGCAACATCGCGCGCAGTAGCCGCAGGGAGGGCGGCGGTTTCGGCGTATCGCGTTAGACGGTCTACGGCGACGATGGCCCAGTGGCTTACCAGCCGACGTCAGAGGAAGTGGTCCATACAAATCGATACCCACGCGCCCAAACGGACGGTCAGGGCAAGGTAACGGTTGTAGACCGGCTGGGGACATGTGTGTTGACGGTTTGCGGCGTTGGCAATCGAAGGCAGGAGCGAACGAACTTCTGCACGTAGCGGTACATCCCTCGCCAAAAGTAGCATTGTCGAATGCGGTGGTAAGTTTTGGACACCCCAGAGTGCGCGCATTGCGGATCAGAGTGGAATGACTCACATATTTCCGACCGCAGATCGGGGTATCACGAGTAGCCACTGCCGACCGTCGGCGTTGTAATTGTGTCGATGCAGGAGGCCGTCACGTATGGCGAAATGGTGAGCTTGACGACGCAAGGCGCGAGTGGAATGGTGTTGTGGACGGATCAGAGACCAAGTCGATCAGCGGGACGATCCAATTATCCTTGCGCTGTTCGGTAGCGATGATGTGAACATCGATGACAGAAACAGGCAATGGAAGATACTGAGCAGGGGGCTTTGTCGTCAGGCAGAGGGGAGCGCGAGAGGGCGTCGGCGTCAGCATGCTTGCGTCCGTTGCGGTAGAGCACGCGGATGTCGTAGTCTTGCAGGCGAAGAGCGCAGCGGGCGAGACGGCCTGAGGGATCCTTCAATGACGACAGCCAGCATAGTGCGTGATGGTCGGTGACGACATCAAATGGGCGACCATACAAATAGGGTCGAAACTTTGTTAGGGCCCAGACGATCGCCAGGCACTCTTTTTCCGCGACGGTGTAATTTGTCTCGGCTCTCGTGAGCATACGGCTTGCGTATGCCACGACATATTCGGGGAATCCGGGTTTGCGCTGCGCCAGGACAGCGCCGAGGCCTATACCGCTGGCGTCTGTGTGCACCTCCGTTGGGGCGGTAGGGTCGTAGTGGTGTGGTATGGGAAGAGACGTCAACAAATGGCGGAGCTTGGCGAACGCGTCGTCGCCCTCGGATGACCACGAATTCAGGGGCCCGTTGCTTCCAAGGAGCTTCGTCAGTGGTGATATGATCGTCACAAAGTTTCGTATGAATCGTCGAAAGTATGAGCACAGGCCTACAAAACTGCGCAGTTCTTGGACGGACGCAGGTTTGGGAAATTCGGCCACGGCCCGAAGCTTGGCCGGATAGGGAAGAATTCCGTCCTTGAACACGACGTAACCTAGGATGGTGAGTTGCCGTGCTGCAAATCGGCACTTCTTCAGATTTAGTTGGAGGCCGGCGTTGCTCACACGTGTGAAAACTTCTTTTCACACGTTGGAGATGCGTGGAGAAATCCGGAGCGAAAACAACGACGTCGTCTAGGTAACCACAAGCACGTGTGCCATTTCAAGTTGCGCACAATGGTGTCCATCATGCGCTCAAAGGTCGCGGGCGCATTACACAGACCAAAGCGGCATGACGTTGAACTCGTACAAGCCGTCGGGTGTGACAAAGGCTGTCTTCGGTCGAGCGTCGTCACCTTCTCCCCGAGCGCAAATCGAGAAAAGAAAAGAATTCGGCTCCGTGGAGGCTGTCAATCGCGTCGTCGATGCGCGGTAGTGGATAAACATCCTTGCGAGTGATCTTATTGAGCCGTCGGTAGTCCACACATAACCGCGCAGAACCGTCCTTCTTCGCAAAGAGAACAGGAGACGCCCATAGGGCTGTCCGAGGGCCGAATTACGTCGCGTCGGAGCATATCGTCTACTTGATCATTAATTACCCGACGTTCGGCAGGCGACACGCGATATGGACGTTGCCGTAACGGTGGCTGGCCGCCAGTGTCGATGCGATGTGTAACAGCGGACGTGCGACCGAGAGAAGTTTGCCCTACATCGAAAGAGAAACGAAATTCTTGCAGCAGGCCCAGAAGCTGGGAACGCTGGACCGACGTAAGGTTATCAGCGATGGAGTTAACAAATACATCAGCACATGACGGATCAGACGTGGAACCAGCACTGATGGTACGGGAACTGGGACAGTACGAGTCAATCGGGTACGTCCAGGACTTGTGCGTCGTCGACGGGTTCCACTCTGCCGAGACATTCCCCTCGAACCAACGTAACAATGTACGGGAATGGGTTGGTCACAAAAATAGCGGTGTTGCCCCCGAGTTACTTGCACGGTCGTGAAAGGTACCAGCAACCCTTTCCTACTGCAAACACGGTCAGATGGCGAAAGGAGTGCAACTGTGTCGGAGAGACCGGCGCAGTAGACCGACACAGCCGTTGACGAGCTTGGAGGCACTGTCGTATCGTCTTTGGCGAGGATCTTGCTCAGTGCCGAGGGACTGTCTACTGGCGTCAAATGTGAGAACGGTGAGAGTTCAATTTCGGCGGATGCACAATGAATGACGGCGTCGTGGCTGGAGAGAAAGTCCCATCCCAGGATGACGTCGTCGGAGCATGCAGTAATGATGATGAACTCGACGACATATAGAACGTCCTGAATGACGACGCGAGCTGTGAACACTGCTGTAGGATGAATACTCTGCGAACTGGCGGTATGGAGGGACATTCCAGAAAGTGGCGTCGTCACTTTTTGGAGTAAGCGGCAAAGTTTTGCGTCCATTACGGATACGGCAGCTCCAGTATCGATAAGGGCAGATGCGCGAACGCCGTCCACAAACACGTCGATGACATTCGATGGATTTCTCTGAGGGATTTCACAGTTCGATAGCGTCGCAGCCCTTGCCTTGTGGACTGCGACGACTAGTTTTCCTGCTCTTGAGCGGCCGAACTTGGCCGCATGGGGGGACAGGGATCGACGCCGTGGAGACGTGGACCTACGAGGAGATAGAGCTGGGCGAGACTTCGGTGGCACAGACGGGGGTGAGTCGTGGAAGGGACGGCTCAGATGGCCAGCGGCAGGTGACGGGACAGGAGGCGGTTGCACCCGAAAGCAATAACGCGCAACGTGACTGGCGTAACCGCATGTAAAGCAGATGGGCCGGTTGTCGGCTGTGCGCCATCGGTTCGCCGGGGTAGGTCCCACCCATGTCGCAAGACCCGACGGACTGTATGGTGGGCTGAAGTGGAGGCCTAGGGATGACGCCAGCATACGTAGCCGGCACACCCGCTTCGGTGGACGGAGGTCGAGCGGCGGCTTCGGCGTAAGTCAGAGGGGCAGCCGCCGGAAGTACTTGAGGCGGCCTGGCGACAACTTGGGCGTAACTCTGGGGCGCAGAAGACGGAAGTTGGTGGTACGCTGGCATGACCTCTGAAATTTCCTTCTCAGTCGCTCGGCGGAGGGGAGGAAGAAGGGTGGTCGCCGATTGTTGAACGGCCGGAGGGTGGGCAAATGCCAGGAGAGAGAACTGGCATGCGATTTCCTCCCTGGATCAATGACTTTAGTTCTGCCAGCAACGCCGCCTGGTCAGAGCTGGCCACCAAGCCAGCAAGCTCTACATCTCGTGAAGGGGAGCGACGGGTCATCGAACGCTGCCGGCGGAGCTCCTCGTAGCTCAGGCACAGCGTGATGACCTCGGCCACTGTGTCAGGGTTCTTGGCGAGCAGCATGGTTAAGGCATCATCGTCAATACATTTCATAACGTTCCGGATCTTGTCAGGCTCAGACATGGTTCCGTTGGCTTTCTTACACAAGTCGAGGACATCTTCGATATAGCTGGTGAATGATTCACCGGCCTGCTGAGCACGTTCGCGTAAGCGCTGTTCGGCTTGCAGCTTACGAACGGCAGGGCGGCGAAAAACGTTGATGACGGCGGTCTTGAAATCGGAACAAGTCGCAAAATCAGACGCGTGGTTGTTATACCACAAACTTGCTACTCCCGCAAGGTAGAATACTAAGTTGGTCAACTTGCCATCGTCGTCCCATTTGTTGGGGATGCTCACGCGCTCGTAAAGTGTGAGCCAGTCCTCCACATCGGTGCTATCGGCGCCAGTGAAGATCGGTGGATCGCCGGATGCGTGGGACACCGGGACAAGTGGGCGGCATGGGGGGGAGGCGTTTGCTGAGAAGCGTCTTGGGGCATGGTAGATGGCAGGGAACGAGATCGAAGCTCCACAGCCATCGAATGGGAGCACAGCACTCTCCACCAATTTGTTAAGTTGTTTATTTGCCGGTACTCAGAGATACTGCGTAATGGCGACAGCCACGGCCAGGCACGAACTCCTAGCGCGAGCGGCGTCCTTATCGCATATGACCCACTAGAAGGCTCTCGAGAGTGCAACCCATTTCTAGGTTCCAAGGCGTCGCTACATTATAAACATTACAAATGTACTCCTATGAGGCAGGCGCCATGTTGGGCTAACGTCAATTGTATTCTTAAGCGTCATCCACTGTAGTTGCTCCACGAAGCACTAACCAGGGCTACCATCCTCGCAAGCACAAGTGCTACATATCGGATTACCGCTTACGGTGTTGGTAATACCCATGTTTCTGTTGGCATCGTTACGCAACTGTGAACAACTGATTATATGAAACATACGCGACTGTTCAACATATGTCTGTGCGTACAACATTTGTTCATATCTTTAACGTCATTTCGTAACGTTTCGCTCAATAAGAAAATTACAACCCAGGCATCTTGCCTCCGCATGCTTCGCATAACATCGATTCCCATGGTACTTGGGATGTGATTTATATATGTTTGCGTGGTAAATGAAGTGTGTGTTTTTGCCACACCGTGTTGCGTTCATGTTCCATTCCCCTGACCATAGCAAAACGCGCCGGGCGTTACCAACATCGTGACGATCTCCATGCCGACGACTAACGCCCATGATCTATAATTAAACACACCCTTGTGCTGGCTGTAGTATTTAACAGTGATAGTGTAATCAAAGAAAGGGGTGTCATAGCCACGAGAGCGTCGCATATTAGACGCAGAACTTAGGCTAAGGTGGCCATCACACCAGGGCCGAACCATAGCGGAACGCAAAGCGCGGCGTTCGCCCCTGTAGCTCGGCCGCCATTTTTCTTGCGGCGAGGGTAAGAGCGGAACGCAGTGCTACTGTCAGACGAGGCAGGCGCGCATCGTAGATGTACTTTTGGTGTAGATGAATGCTATGAGTGAGGCCGACACTTGGGCTAAGGTACCACCATGGGAATGATGGGAAGTGCAGGCTTCGGATCTGCCTGGGATGGCGTTCGTTCTTGAAATTCGCGAAACTTGTTTTTCGAGTGCAAAAGGAAGTGACGTGAAGTTGTTTCCAATTAAAACTTGCTTCATTCTTTTGAACGTAAAATTATTTGCAAAAACTTTCCGTGATCGTGAGGTGAAAGTGAAAATCGGACAAATTTAACCAGCAGGGTAAGCATTGCTCTGCCAATTTGTTCCAGATTCCGCATCAGAATATGGATAAATCATTTTTTACAACACTTAAAAACAAACACGCTTGTTTTTTACTCAAACTACGCATTATCTATTTATGGAAATAACAGTACTGTATTGAGTTAGAAACATTTAACGTATGGTCTGCTGCGGTGCCAGGTGCGTCTGTCCCAGTGGTCTGCCCCCTGTGCATATCGCGTATTTTTTGTGAAATCGAGCTATAGGAGCTCGATGGTGCATCGTCTTAGCTTAGCCATCGTTTTGCAGTGGATTTGAACGAGTTTTGGCAAGGCTCGCGCATAAGAAGACGTTAACTCTATGAAATATTCTGCACTCGCGTGGAACGCTACGTCTATGTGCAGAGGTGAGGGCACGACCCTTTGCTAAAGCTGTCAAATACAACTGTAAAGCTGCAACATCGCTGCAAACCAAGAGACCTAACGGTCTTCAGTCACTTTGACCAACAAATGCACTGGTTGAGTGCTTTGCACCGCACCCCACTACCCACTCTACGCGAAGAACGAAACTGAAACTTTTAGATAAAGATCAGTAGACAGTTCGTTAGCTAATGCTATCCCATCCGAAGCCTGCACTTCCCATTATTCCCACTGGGGTCAATCGATCGCAGCGCCAGTTTCCTCTCTATGTTATTGTATGAAACAATGGAACACGCATTGCAGAGGCTAATCGTGTAGGCCAGGATAATGATGAGTTACTTTACTATGCCGCTCCCAGAAGGCGACACCACCCTTCCGACCAAGAGCACTGTGGGAGGTAAGTTGGGGGTATCGATGGAGCTGTAAATCAGTACGCTCACATGCCCGCTGTACTGCGAAGTTGTGGCTTGCACGAGAAAATACACGTCTTTCATATTCGAGGTCGGCAGCTCTGTGAGTCTCTGATGAAGGCTCGGAATTAGGTTGCAAAAAGAATATCGCATCAGACCCGTAAAGGTGAACGGTGTGCTCTGTCTTGAGAAGTCGTTTTACAATGCAAGCGGTGAGTCGCGGCGTGGCGTAGTGAAGGAGAACTTGAATGTGAAGGTCGCAGGTTCGAATCCTCCTGATGAAAGCAGTGTTTCTTCATGGAATATCGTTTTTTTTTATTTTTCATTTACATACTACCTTTACAGTCTACCTTGGTGCCGTGGTATTTAGTTTGTGTCGTAAACAAAGTTTTTATGATGCTTTTGAAGTTGCCGCTGTTCGATGCCACGAAGCTGCCTCTGTTGTAGTTTTCAGAAACGAGACGATGACGATCATTAAAATATTACCGATGATTACGATACTGCTGAATGCGAATTCTGAGCGCAGCTGTTTAGGTGCTTCGATCTTGCGATAAGTCCAAGAGAAACAGTTTGAGAAAGACATGTATGTATGTATACAGCGGCATATCACTATTTCATCGCATTTAGAATCTCCACACCTAGATGTCTCAGTGTCTGAGTGTAATCCATTCATTCTAAAAGACAGGGCCTGCAAACACATACGCCAACTAACTCAGCTCGCTCTTGTGTGTGCAAACATGTCGCCCTTCTCGTTGACAATTTTCTCCACCGCCCGTTTCTGATAATACATACCTTGGTGGGCTTATTGACATATTCCACCAGGTAAGGGGCACATGCGTACATGCCAAGAACTATCTGAAGATCCCTGCGTGAATATACGACGGACTCCACCTATTGGTTCAAATAACTCACGCACTTTTGCTGCATGGTGTGGGAAGTATGAGGGTACCTGGGACGAGGAGTACTCGCTCGGAGAACCGCATTGTACTCTGCGTTGTACATGACGCCGTGATATCACCAGAACTGCGGCACTGAATCGTAGTTGGTCGTTTGCAGGGCCTGGCGCATGGCTTGGTACTTGTTTCAGGGGCACTCGAACGGTCGCCCAAGAACGCCTTCGACCATCGCAAGTTTTATTTTTTGCGAGCCCAATTTCTGTGGCACATACTTCGTTTTCTGTGGACGTGGTAATGGAGGTAGCCCAATTCACGTGGCACGTACTAGTTCGCGCGCTTACGCCTCCGATGACGACTGCGACGGCACTTATCGCAGGATCGGGCGCTCAAAAGCTGCGCTCTTAAACTTTATTTTGTTATCACTGAAAGTTATCCTCTCATCTTGAGCATCCAAAGCATATACACTCGGAGGCTTATCGTTACACATTTATATATCAATGTGCCGGATGGCCAAACGCTCGTGCTAGATTGCATTTCATCTGCCTAGGGCAGAGTTTCCGACCCTGTTCACGCTACGTCGGCGCGGGAGTTCCCTGCATTGGAAACTGCCACTGAGTAGCAAAGAGTTCGGAGTCTTTCTTACTTTGCCTTCAAGGAAAAAGTAAGCTCCATGACTAACTCTGCACTACTCCCCCACGGAGTTAAAGAACTCTGACGAGAGTAATACGGTTGCTCTGCTCTTGCAGCCCTCCCTCTAGACCCGTGAGTGTACTGCGTATAAGGGCTGGTCAGGGATACTCATAAAAGTATTCCGGAATACAGATGTTGAAATACATGCACTTGAATCCTAATATACAGATACTGAGATGCATTTCCATATCACGTAGCACGATATTTCAGAGATACTTTAGAAAAAAACACACGAAAACTATTCCGGAGCTGTCCATACTGCGGAAACACATGATTAATTGTAGCATATTGCGTTAAATAAAGTTGCAGCGCATTGAAGCTGGCAGTTTACTTATTCACTTAATGCACCCTCAGCACCGTTTAGGGAGGCCCTAAGCCAGAAATTTTTTTCTGGGGGGGGGGGGGGGCACTTGTTGAATGCTTTGACTATTAGAGAAAAAACACCATATTCATTATCTTTGTCGGTAAAACACCCACTCCTCATAAATATTGCAGGGGAAAGGGGGGATAGCGCACACGCCTGGCTACGGGGCTGCCGTCAAGGCATTACAGAGAGGGGGTAAAAAGTACACACTTGGTAATAATGACATTAGTGCAAGTATCAACTGCAATAAAAAATACGCTATTTAACAATAAGAGTAACAAGCAACTATAACAAGTACACTATTTCACCGCAAGAGTGACAAACATTGCATACAAATATTGACATACTTGCTGACAACAAAATGAGCTATGCCAAAAGTAGCATAGTTCAAGCAAATCACTCTAAGCACTTACCAACATCCGTGAATTGAGAAAAAGCATACGTTCATTTGCACATAAGATTTGTTTTGCTAAGAAGATTGCTATGTTAGTTGCAGCACTTTAGCAACAGGAGCTTTCTCAAAAAGGCTGTCTTCTAGACAGCGTTGGTTCGGCCTCAACACAAGACTTGCAAAAGAAAAAAGTCTCTCAACCGCGGCAGATGAGCATAAAATCTTGCTATAGTGAATAAACAACGTCTTCACAGCGGGCAGCGCTGCAGCGGGACAACATTTTTTCTCGAGTCTAGATACGGGAACATTTCCGCCCTCACGCGGGTTTGCTGGGACCGTTGAGAAGCCGAAGTTGGCAACCATCTTCGAAATCCTCAGCCGTCTGGCTATACGGGCATGGGAACTCTCAGGCCGTCTGGCCCAGTCGGCACCGGGCCACATGGCTGAGAGTTCCCCTGGCCACATAGCCTGGCCATAATTACCGACTCGCAATGAAGCCCACAATGTCAAGACTCCATAGTTCAAACATTGGCTTCCTAAAACCACGCTCTTTGTTAGTTAGTAGGCTTAGGCCCTGCCCGGTCGCTAATGACAGCTCCGTCGAAACAGGCGTGGGAAATGGGGCAGCTGCTCAGAACACCCGATCAGAGACTACAGCAAGCAATCGTCGCCGAGGCGGTAAGCTCTTCAATAAAGCAGTCACGTCCACCGCCGCTACCAGCTCCAATTTCAGCAAGCCGCAACAGGCAAAATCGGATCTGGCCGTGGAGGATCCTATTACCACAATGACCACTTTACACTTGTAAATCAGTTAGGAACGCACCCTGACAGGCTAGAGGGGTAGTTGAAAGTGCGACAAAGACAGCCATCTTCTAGCGTAGGCGCTTCCGTCGTGAATACTGCATCTGGAAGTTCCACTACTTTGAGAAGTTAGCGCTCACGCAGCGTTGCAAAGCCCCCTGTTCTACAATGATATTCGCATGGGAAGTCACCAAGCAATGGCTTCCAACCGAGAAAAAAAATGGCGTGCAGCGCTGGCTTTGCGACACACCGGCTTTCGTTGGCAGAAACCGACAACAACACTGCCTCTGCGATTCTGCCGTCAGCGGCATCACGCGATTTACGAAATGGGTGACTCTGTGTTTGGGGGGAGAAAATTGCCGCCTTTGTCATTTCTCCAACCAGCGGCGTGCGTTTGCTGGTCTTGGCACACAAGAAAAGAACCTTCATTTCTCGTTTGAGAACACGGTATCGCTATAACATAAATACATGAGAAAAGTGTTTCACTACTGAGGTACAAATTCATTTTGCAAAACGTATCTCGATACAGAATTAGAGATACCCCCAAGGTATCTCTAAAAACACCATGGCTATACTCTTGCATCACGATACTGCCCAGCCCCACCAAGTATTGCTCGTGCACGACGCTCGTGCTCAGTCCCTGAATTCAACCGTTCCTTCCTGATATCTCGACCGAATGAAATGCCTTCTCGCAATCTATAAAGGATAAATATCAAGTTTGGTTGTGTTACGTGCAGTTCTCTATCATCTGATTGATAGTATGAATATGGTCTACTGTTGAGTAGCCAGTACGAAATCCTGCTTAGTTTTTGGGTTGATTGAATTCTCGTCTGAATTCTATAAGCTAATATTTTTGCGACTATCTTGTAGACAAAGTACAGTAAGCTGATCGGCTTGTATTTTTTCGAACCCTTGACGTCCCTTTTCTAATGCATTAGGATGATAGCTTTCTTCCAAGATTCTGGGAACATGATCGTTAATAGGCACTTCGTATACAGGGAGGCTAGTTTTTATAACACAATCCGGCCACCGTCTTTCAACAGATAAGGTGTTACCTGATGCTGAGCAGCGGATTGGCGTCTTTGCATTCCCTCCAAGGTTTTCTTTTCTTCAGCTGACGTTAAGCGTTCGTGGAATGGTGACTTCCTCTGGGCTACTATTACGTATTACATTACCGTCCTAGTTCTCCCAGCTACTGTACATATCTCTGTAGAACTCATCCGCTAAATCAACTATTCTGTTACTGAGTTGCCTTCCTTGTCCCCCAGCTTTATGGTTTGGTCTGATCTTATAAAGCATGTTCAATTATCTCCATGTTATACCTTCTTAAGCCGCTACCCTACGGCCATTTGTTAAGTTCGAAATCTCTGCCAGTTCTATTTTGTCTGTCTTGTTTGAGGCTTTTAATATTTTAATGCTTACTGAGGTTTTTCATCTCCTGGGAGAGCGTGCCAGAGTTCTGTCTAATTACTGTACCTCCGATTTCAACTGCGCACTCCTTAATGATACTCGTCAGATTATCATTCGCTGCATCAGCGCTAAGGTTGGTTTCCTGGGTTAGAGCCGAGTATCTGTTCTGAAGCGACACCCTGAACTCCTGGACTTTCCCTCTCAGCGCTAGCTGATTAACAGGCTTCTTGCGTATTAGTTTCGCCTTCTTTCTTTAAGTCTGGGCGCATTCGAGACTTTGCCACTATATGTTCACTGCATCTGATGTTGCCAAGCACTTCCACAAAAACGCCCAGGTGTGCACACAGTATCAAGTCTATTTGATTCTTCGTCTCGCCATTAGGGCTCAGCCACGTCCACTGACGGTTCGCCAGTTTTCGGTAGAAGGTATTCAAGATTCATAAATTATTGTGTTCCGCGAAATCCACTAGTAACTCCTCTCAGGCAATTCAGGAATAGATGCCTGGTTCGTCTACTGCGTCGTCTCCAGCCTCCTCCTAGCCTACCAGACATTAGGGTGGCCCATCAGTACAGTATAATGTCTGTTTACTTTTCTCACTGTCGATTCTACGTCTTCGTTGAAGCGTTCAAATAAATGGTCATCACGGCTGGATTTAGGCGCGTAGGCCTTACCGCCTTCATCTGGTACCTCTTATTCAGTTTAATTACGATACTTACCACCCGCTCACAAATGCTGTTCTATTCCTCTATGTCGCCAGCTATATTTTTATGCATAAGAAACCCCACCCCCCAGTCTTCATCTGCAAATTAAGTCACGATAGCATAGGACGTGCCCGTTCTTTAGAAGTGTATAAGCCTCATAGGTTCTCCTTATGTCACCGAGTCGTATTACATCTCATTTCACAATCTCTAGTTCATCAAATAGCACAGCTAGACTCGCCTCACTAGTTAACGTCCAAGTGTACAACGTTGCCAAGTTCAGATTGCAATGACCGCCTGTCCCTACGCAGAGACGCAACTCATACACCGCTAAAAAAAGCTAATGCATACCAAGCTACCAAGTGAAGGCTACACATCGAGCTTGAAATTTTGATAGTGCTCTTTACATGCGAATATGTGCAAGGCGTCTTACCTTCTAGTGTGAGTTTCACTTCTCGACCAATGGAGAACCTTGTGTATTTAAGTTCCCCGGTCCTGCAAGTTCCAGAGTAAATCAGCTTTAGATTGCGTACTACAAAACAATTTGTGTTCATGCTCGTGCGATAAGACACGAAAGACAGAAAATGGCGCTCATCTGCGTTTTCTGCGTCTTTGTCTAAAGCGCGCGAAGCCATTTCTCTTTCTAAGTATTAACAAGTCGCCCAGCAGAAAGTATATTGGCGACTTACGCCACGTTAAGTTCGTCCTGTGTTTCGATCATGGATTAGACGACTGAGTAGCAACCATTTTATGGCAATATGAACTCTCGTGATTGGAAGGTCAATGATATGAATAGGTGAGATAACGAATTAAGGCGCATGCACGAGACATTAAGATATGACTTATTCATTTTTGGAGCGAAAACCATCATGCGGTCAGGTGACATCGGGTAGCAGTTGACTGCCTAGGATGATTATTGCATAGGTTTTCGTATGTGCGCTATAAAGCAGAGCATACACCCAGCACTTTAAGGTAATGCACATTCTTTATAAAAGAATTGGCAGATCCAACGCATTGTGGGAATCGATTTAGTGCGAAGCAGCCAGGGGAGGAGTAAATTATGGTGTACATAAAGTGCCTGTCACTATTTACATGTGTCGACCTGCCATTTGTGTTCGGCATACAGTCACGTCACGCAACAACAATTTTGGTGTTTTATCAAGCCAGCGATACGGCCGCGAGGGCACCTTGAGCTTGGCATGTAATACGTGCCATAGATATCAAGCATGTCATCATTTTTATTTTACCACCTGTCATTTGTGTGGGTCATACAGTCACGTCACGCAACAGCAATTTTGGTATATATCAAGCATGCAAAGCGGCCGCGAGCGCATCGTGAGCGTGGAATGTAATTCATGTTGTACATGACATGTATGTCATGATTTATACGTTAGGACTTGTCATTTATATTCGTCATACAGACCCGTCGCGCAATAACAAATTTAGCGTATATCACGTCAGGGAATTGGCCGCAATCGCACCATGAGCGTGGCATGCAAGCCATGCTGACATGAAATGTCATGATTTTCATGTTGCCACTAGTAACTAATGTTTTTTATACAATCACGTCACCCAATAACAAATTTGGTACATGTCAAGCTAGCGAAATAGCCACTAATGCACCATCAGCATGGCAGATAGTTAATGTTATACACGACATGCAAGTCATTATTATCATATGACCACTTGTCATTTATGTCAGTCATGCAAAAATGTCTCGTCATACCAATTTTGGTAGATATCAAGTTAAGAAAACGGCCGCTAGAGCACCTCGGCATTCATGACAAGGAAGTCATGATTTTCATGATATCAACATTCATTTATGTTCGTCGCACAGGCATGTTTCGCCATGTTGCATCGGTCTCATCTCTTTACACGCCATACCAATTTTGGTAAAAATCCCTGTAAAGATACGGTCCGGAGAACCCAAAGTCGTAGGCGGATAGATAGATAGATAGATAGATAGATAGATAGATAGATAGATAGATAGATAGATAGATAGATAGATAGATGCGCTCAAAATCGCCCATGTTCGCGAGTTAGATAGAAATAGCAATGCAGAAAACTTCTGCTCTAACTCTTTAAAAGAAACATTATTAGGGTAGATCTTACCTCACGAGCAATTTTCCTTATGTTTTCCGACCGAAATGCTCTGCATACGGGTGCCACATATCCTCAACTGCACCACTCGCGCTGTTTCGCCGTATGCACTCTGTCTGCTTTTTTTTTTGGTTTGTCCACTCCTCATCGCATTTTCTTACATAGCAAGTTTGCGTTAACTACAGTTCATATTCTTAATAATGCTAGCCTTGTTGCAGCATTTGAATCTCTTTTTGTCGCATTCATTGTTTCGCCCTTGCAGCGAAAGCGTTGCTTTTCTTACATGTAACTAACAAGAAACACAATGTATTCGCATTAGCACTCAGCTGATTTGCCAGTCTTCCTCATAAGACACTGACCAAATCCACCAACAATCAAGTTTTTTTACTATTCGTCACGTGTTTTTTGAGACTCATGTCACAGAGCAGTTGCCTTTTTCCGCGCTGAAAAGGCACTCGTGGCCTTCAAAATCTACCATGAATATCTTCAGCGGCGTGTGATTGGTTGATTTGAAAAAATTGAAATGCCATACATTTCTGTGCTCCTGAAGCTTTATGTAAACAACCGCCCTCAATAGGGTAGTCCTTTTCATGTAAGTTTAGGTTTTAAGCATGTAAGTTTAGTTTAGATTTTTTTTCCTCGATGAAAAGGCAGCTGTGTCGAGTTTGTGGTGCCTCCGA
>JALIZH010016240.1:0-18878 GCA_030522465.1 Rhipicephalus appendiculatus | reverse complement strand
TGTCGTATTTAACGGAAAGGTTCTGTCGAATGCAAGCACTGCACGAAATTAAAGCCGCGATATATTTATTTATCCATGACAGAAAGTAAAAGAACAAAACAAAATTGCGCTACCTCTCATACGGTTAAGTGTATGAGGGAGAGTCCATAAATTCTGAAGCTACTTCCGTTGGCCCGGGTGCTTAGACAAGAGGAACACACATGCTGAAGTAAGCGTTCGGGATATGAATAGGCCATCACACGTCGTGCTGGTGAGAACGCGGATTTCGTTCCTCATATAGGCGCCTTTCCATTCTCAGTGACTTGGTACCACGTGCTGACCATGGAAAGAAAAAAAAAAACAACGAACTGTATGAAACGTGCGAAAAACAGGGGGGTGAATTCTTTATACATGTGACGAAAATGCAAAGAAAAGCAAGTTCGATATGACACACCTCCGGTTTTCAACATATTTTTTTTTGTCTAACATTCATTACACACGTGCTATTGAAAAGGATGTGCAGCGAAGGACTGAGTTCGGGTAGGCATGTATAAAATAAGGAACATGAAACACCAGGTATGCCATTACTTTGACCTAAATATATGCGGTTCCGTACTACCACCTTTTCTGACGGTGTTATTAATGTATCACAAATAAATGTCGTCAACTCCGGCCTGCGAGATAAATCATGCTCCTAAACACAAGCGCAGCCTGCAGTTAGCAGATAGAGCAGCACTCTGTCACATTATTTACGGATCTCACAACAAATGTTTTCTGTGGTGGTGACTCCAGGAACATTTAGAGCTTCCATAACACTGTAATTGTTTAGGCGCAGCTACATCGAAGCAGTCCACGAAAAGAAAAGTGTGAATTGATTACCACGCTTTCTTTTAAATGCGAATGCATTTCATAGTCGGGCCATGTCAGGCATCCGGCGTTGGCGTTGTGCGGCGTTGTCCGCGGAGGAGGAGGATAGGTTGAGGAGGTGTGCGCGCCGGCAGGTGTTAGATGTGAAGCATCTTATGGCGAAGCTTAATCCGGTGGTGGTGGTGTGCGGCGTGACCACCCTTACTGCGCATGCGCAAACCCTTTAAAAAACAAAAATAAAAAAACCTCCTCTCTCCCTCTCTCTCTCCTCTAGGCATCCCTCCCCGCGGCAACCACACCTTCACTGCGCATGGGCCTCCCCTCCTCTCTTTCCTGCTACGCTCCCCCCCTCTCTCCTCTGGGCATCCCTGCCCGCGCCGCCCACACTCCCACTGCGCATGCGCGTCCCACCTCTCTCTCCTCTCGTGCGCTCCCCCCACCTCTCCCTCTCTCGCCTTGCGACGCCGACACAGGCAGCGTCTGCTAGCGAGTTTCTTGGTTGAAAAAACCGAATGCTCGCGCTGCACAACCGTTCACTGGCCACCCCGTATATATGGCAATGGATCTTGACCTCCAAGGTGGTGCCGGTGGGAGATTTCTCCTGTGCGTTGTTGAACAATAAAAATTCGCAGCGTGCGCGTTAACTAAAAGCGGACTGCGAGTCTCTGTGTCCAGTCGGAGTCTTCGGTCTTTCATTGCACATTAGCAGCGATTGGCATGTTCCAGTAAGAAACACCGCTCCATCGCTGCGTGCTTTACGCATCCCCAGTTTTAAATGCGAATGCATTTCTAGTCGGGCTATATCAGGCATCCGGCGTTCGCGTTGTCCGCGGTGGCCTCGGCAGGTGTTATAGTGAGTGGAGAGGAGGAGCGCGCTCTGGTGCGTGAGGGCGCTCGCATCGCGGGAGCTCGGCGGAGCTATATATGAGAAAAAAATTTTTAATCAAAAAAAAAGAAAAAAAAGAAAATTAAGAAAAAATTTTAAAAAAAACAGAAAAAAAGCAAAAAAAAAAAAAACAGGCGCTGCGCCGTGCTCCCGACCAGGCTGCGGAAATTAGGCGCCTTTCTCCTTCGAACCACTACCACCATATATAAATGGAGTGAAGCGCGCGCGAAATGCATTCGCATTTCCTCACGATTCCCTTCGGGGAGGTAGGGGCATTTTTTTTGCTTTGTCATCGTCATCAAGTAAGCAGGTGGGCGGGTTTTTCGCTCATGTAGAAAACATTACAAAGCCTTGTGAACTAGTCACAGAAAAAATAGAAAGCGTAGCTCACAACACACGAAGTCAGTATTCTCATGACTGATTGTTACTACTAATTTGAAGTAGAATGTATAAGAAAACTCAAATATGATTTAAAGGAAAGTAAGCTTGGCTTCATTTTTTCTCGCATTGGAAACAATACAGGTGGGAACACACAAGTTTGGCTAACAAGACTGTGGCGGTGTAACTTCCTTCGGGACACGGGGCTGTTTAACACCTCCCACTATCAACACATGAGAGGCTGAGGCGGAGCGTTTGCGAGCTGTGTATTAAAGGCTAAATCCGCCTTCTGCCACACTACCACCACCACTGCAAGATAGATGATTGAAGTGATTAGAAACCACTGAGCAGGTCTTCTGCTACATCCATAGTTCTAAGAGCAGACTTAAGAACGGGAAACTGACAGATTTGTCTGTCGGCTTCCTTTTTATTAAGAGCACACTTTTTTGTCTTACAAAAGGGCAAGCTTGTCTACGAGCGGTCCCCTTGTCAAAAGATTCACTCAAGCATTCACTCGAACGTTCAGTCAATCGATGATCGATAACCGTGCACTCTTATCTTACACCTCGCGAGAGCTTGAGTTAACCATACTTAATGCTACTTAGGGGAAGCCAGCAATACCTATGCGTGGCTTTCATTACACGTGTATGCGATAACGATTGCCACTGATCTCATGACGTGCTAGCATCTTCATTCCGGGCAAAAAAAATATGGTGCTATATTAGCTGAAACCTCTTTCGAGAATTGAGGCAACCGTTCCAATAATATTTCATATTTACTTTTTTAAGTGCACACTTCCATCTTTGTACGGATGGTCATCACTTACAAAAGACAGATGAAGTGTATTGCGATTCTGCAGTAATAAATATATCCTGCAAATACGCATGCTCCATTTTTACGATCATGTTCGCTGCGCAACCTTGCTGTTGTGCATGAATATTTGTGTATAGAAGTGTGCCAACCGCATAATGACCACGCTAAACCTTTCATTTTCAAAGAGATCAAGAATGCTGGCTTGGTTCGCGGTGAAGAAAAGTACGGTTATCGAAGGAAGTTGACCCTCTCCTGTAAAGAAAAGCTCGCCATGAAGCTGTCTTTTGACATGCTGTGGACCATCTTAGCATTAAGTTAGCAGCGTCACCATCACATATACTGATGGTGTTTGTAGAAAACAAATAGAAACCCATATCATTGCAGTAAGCTCCATAGTAGCTTCAATGAAAATCCCACCCCGTTGTTTCATAGAAAACTGTTTGTGCAGCAGCTACTCCATTCTTTTCGCTTTGTGAGCGAAAAAAATGATAGGCTTGGCGAGGATCTGTCGTGCTTCAAAATAGGCGTCAATGCAGAGAAAGTTACCAAACGACAAACTAGTGCAATAGTATAGAGTTCTGACAAGTGGGTCATTTTATTCCTAAAACGAAGTTATGTGAGACCTTTCGTTTTTAAATGTTGCCCTGTCATAGAATAACAGTAAGCTGAGCCAGTTATTGCGTGCTCATGCTTAAAGGCTGGGCGTTGAAACAAGGATAGAAGAGAGAAGACAAAACACGACAAACGCCGACCAACAACTGAAAAGGCGACCAGAAACGAAAAAAAAAAAAGGTCTGAAAACTGATATGCGCAGATTGTAACTTCATGATCACGCAAACAAAGCAATCTACAATGAGTGTGCTTTGTTTACGAAGGGTTGTTTTTATAGCCGCCATGAGAAATATCACAGTAGTATCAGTTTAGTTCATTTGCATATAATACAAAAAAAATTCACTGCGCTCTTTGCCTGCAAATACAAAATTTTAATCGTCGAGAAAAAGTGTATTCACTTTATTGAACTGCTGCTCTCCGATGATGCAAGCCCGTCTTCTCAATGTACTTTACTACATTCAGTGAGTACCCATATTTTTCTATTGCATCACGTTGAGGCTTTACCTGAAAGGGCATGCGCAAAGGAGTAAACACATGTGAAGTAAACAAACAAACTCCCCCTCAAAATACAATATCTCCTTTAAAAGTGATTGCCACAAAGTGCTTTTTTTCGCTCATTCTTCTGGATTTACTTAACTCTGTATGTTTTTTTTTTGTGTTCACTTTCTTCTTTTACTGCTGTGTAAGGGAACCTGAACACCGAATTTCAACCGATGTAAACATAAATGGATAAAAAAGAAACCGCCAGGCCTGCGCGGAACGCGCAGCACAGTCACAGTGAAAGCTGGGAGAGCGGCCTTTCTGAACCTTTTTTAAACACTCTTGGGGCAACTACTACAAGCCCACTTGCATGGTATCCACTACGCCAGTGGCGATAGAACCAGTGGCGGTAGAATCAGAAACCTATGCGTATACATTGTCAAGCCAGGTGAAATGTTGTTTTATGATCTATCAGATAACACTATCACGTCAGGAAACCATGCCTGAGGGGGCCGACAGCAGATGGGAAAACTTATTTAAAGGAACGGCGTAGCTAAAGGAGCACCAGTAAGGTAGCCATGAATAAGGGCTGGTTCACACCGGCGACCGGTCGCGCGACCAAGTTACTCGTTTTGTGACTGGTCCAAAACGGTCGCAAACAGTCGCTTTGGTCGCAAAGCTACTGCTTTGACTCAATCGCTCGCTGCGCGATTTTTCAGTCGCGCGACTGCAGTCGCAGGACGGCTAATCAATCAGCGAAGCCCAGAAGTGACGTCAGCATTTGTTTACATCCGGGCTCATTGCTTTTTTTTATTGCGCTGGCCCACTGCCGAAACGAGTGCGTTTCTCTGTGCTACCATCGCCACCATGGAGTACTAGGCCGAGCCAAAGCGACTGTTTGCGACCAGTCGCAAAGCGACTAACCAGCCCTAAATGGTTGACGGTCGCGGCAGCTTACTACCTGCGGCTCCGCTCCTGCGATTGAGGTAGCAGGTTTGATCGCGCCCGCAGCTGCCTAATTTACTGGGGAGGTATCGCAAGGTGCCCGAGCACCTAAGACGTAGGTGAACCTGAAATGAACCTTTGTTCCAGGCTGTGCACACAGTATCGTATTTCGGTTTTTGGTACGTACGATCCGCAATTTAATGTTCATTCTGAAAGATGCGACTTTGTTAAGCAGCGGCCGACACGCATTGGCTCGAAGTGTGCACACATGCTCGTTTTACGTCACATCAAATCGTCTCATTTCCGCACAAGCGTCCGCGGAAAGCAGTAAACTTGCCAAACGAGAACTGATTCAAGGAAATTTAGAACAGGCCAAACATGCGATCCTACTGGCTTTTATGAACCCCGGGGCTGCTGCTAAAATAGTCGACTTTTCATATCAAGAGTCATTGTTGAGAGAACGATGGATTCTCATGAATGTGGCAATATTTCAAAATGAACATAGAAATGCGTACTTTATTTTAAGGGCGAAGCTCCTTAGGGCCTAGCCTTGTCGTCTGCGTCCGTCAAGGGAAGATTCGTGGATGTGAGAGACAAAAAAAAGGTGTAACAAGAGACCAATATCAATCATAATTGTGACAGAACAATATAAAACACCTAGAAGGACAAACCCTTTATACTAGTCGGCGACTTAACGTGCAGATTATGGACCTTAGGGCTTGGCTTTCTCCTCGAAGCTCACTGTTCTCAGTGGTTAGAAAACCATTGCTATAGCCGAAACATGTGTGTATGTGAATAAAAAAAAAGTTTACAATAGACGAACAACAATTATAATTTTGAAGGAGCAATATAAAACACCTATATGCACAAACCCTTTATACTAGTCGGTGACTTCAACGTAGACATTATGGACCTTAGGACCGAGCTTCGCCCACTCGTCATCATTCACTTCGTGGAGACGCGTGGATTTTTTTTCTTCATTTCGGTTATAGTAACTGTGACATACGCTCTCTAACTCGGGACCATTGTGCAGGAAAGCTTTTGGATTTAGCGCTGTTCTGAAGTATAACATCAAGTTTAAACTGTGGAAAAATTGTTGCATACCTGAAATTAATATAGCTTAAGCTGGGGTATTCTGCACCGTTTAAGCAATGCTAAAATACCCGAGCTGAAGACAGGATGATACCATTGATAAGATTAGCAATAAATTCGATAAGCACACTCAGGTGCAAGTTGAGATGCTGTGATCAAACAGGACATGCTCTCCAAATAATTCGAAATCTACTTAGCAGTAGATGCTTGAGCTACCTTCCCCAGTTTCTACAAATTATCTGCTTCCCGTTGTTGTCGCATCCATATAGCGACGGTGACCTCTACCTCATTCCTTGATAATGATAGAACGTGGGAGTGGGAGCACTCAAAGAGGTGCAGGTTCAAAAGATACCTATGTCCTGTCATCAACACTGCCTAGGACGCTACCTATTACGAAAGACGGGAGTCTTGAGAGCTCATTTCTTTGTTGATGCAATCTTAATAGAAACCAACAGGAAGTACTTGCTGCCGGAAGCGAACGAACCTGAAACAATCGGATAACGCGCCCGACACTCTACCAATTGAGCTATACCGCCGCCGCACCTACCACCCTCGTAAACCTCTAATCCACTATCAAGGAGACACCACAAGCAGAGATGTAGTGAAGACCGGAGCATGCGACGCACCGCTTCGAATAAACGTTGCTGCTGCGTGCTCGGAGTTGTATCGAGTGGTTATCGGCAAAGCGGATTAGTTGGAGATGATACCAGCCATAACCTTAATATTCGGTCATCAAGCGACGCCGTACTTAAATCTTAATGAGCTGGAATGAACATGTCTTGAATTGAGCGTCGTTTTGGGGCCCTGCAACACTTTTCCAAGTAGCCATGGAATGGATTCACTAAAGGAGCTTATTGCCTCACTCAATTCATTGCCGCAAAAATTTTTGGAATCCGTCCAGTACGAGTGGAGTTACAAAGATTCTCGCATCGCTGCAATTGCATTCTCTTCTCGTCCCGTCGAAAGTGCTGGAAGCTAAGCAGGGAGGGATGGCACGGGGAAAGAAAATACGCTCGCGCCTCGTGATCTTGAGCGCTTTTTCTATTTCTTTTTTGGTTCGACTACGCCAATTTTCATTGCGATCGCGCGCGCACGCGTGGACAAGTCGCGGCCTCCCGCGGCGGCCTCTGTAACTACCGAGCGCGCCAGCGCAAATCAGCCAATGGCTGATGCAAAAAAATCTCTCGTCGGTGACGAGTGATTTTTGGGTACGCAACGTCATTTGTCGAGAGAAGAGAAAGCAATTTCTGGCTGACTTTGAGAATTTATTGTGAATTCCACGCCGCGTGCTGCGCTATAATATTTGGCTCGCGTGTTCTCGAGAGCCTGGACTACCTATCGGCAGCGTTTTCTGAGCATGCTCAAAAAGTGTTCCAGGGCCCCTTTAAGAATGATCTCGGCCAACCACTATCAGTGCTGCGCCAGACGCTGCCGCACGTGGTCACAAAGCGTGGCGCCAGCTTTCGAAGGAGGCGTCGGGAAACCCGCGCCGCGAAACTTGAAGCGCTGGCTTTGAAAAAGCGCACAGACAACCCTGCCCAGCACCAAAAGATTGAAATCATGTGTATCATGTCCTGCATGTGCCTTTAGAATGGCGCTATTGGAAGTGACAATTACACTTCAGCGTACTAATAGATTCAACTTCAGCGGCATAGTGCACAAACATTAAGAACGTGGAAGCAGTATTTTTTTGACTTCGTTCGGCAGTAAATGATATGTGTAATGCAGCACTATCTTTTGTGTGCCCCGATAAAGTCCGCGGCCTTTGGTTAAAGGTCGCTTGAAGGTCGCTACCAATGCGGCCTAAAAACATTTCACGCCTGAAAGTTGCTCGAACATCATGAGTTTGGTGGTGGCTAGAGCTTAGGGCGATGGTTCTCAGCCATGAATGTTTCAAGGGACCCCTTGAAGACTGGTGGAAGTAAATGAGAGACCCCTTCCCATGATAGCAACGGGGGGAGTTTGGTCATATACCAACACAATCATTCGGCGTGAAATAGGTGCCTTTCATTTCTCCTTGGCAAAGAATGGTCAAAGTGCCACGCCTATACTATCCAAACAGCTTGTGAATAAGTTGTGCAGTCAGCAACTGCATTCAACCTGTTTATAGCTATGTTTGCTCTCAAAATATGCAAGGCATGAAGAAGTATGCTTGCGTGCATATGTTGTATAAAACTGTAACTAAAGCTTTACAACCCTTTCATGGAAAAATGGGAAACAAAAATAAGCTCTGCTGCAATGCAACACTGTTCGCGCAGTGAAGCATACAAAAAAAAACAGTATGGGCCGCTTTCACGGCATATAGCGTGCCTCTCAAAAAAGCGTTTCTTCTTTTGTTTTGTTTTTTCACGGATGGGTTCCTCAGACCCCCTTTTGAGTATCCACTGCAGGGGAAACATTGGGGCAATCGAAGGCATGCTTGACGCGCAGGTGTTCCTAAGAACATGAACATTCTCTTTCTTGGTCGAGCTGAACAAAATTTTAATAATTTACCAAGCTTAGCGAATCACGGGCATATACTCACCTAAAAATACCCGCACGAAGATTGACTGCTTCGGTCACGCATGCCAATAAAAAGAATTTGCCTTGACTTTGGCAGAGAAATAATTTTTTATGTGCATGTCGCGAAGGACTGTTCCTAAGTGAAATCATTAAGAAGTTTGTTTTGGAACTTTCAGTTTTCGTAAGGTGGTTCACGTCATCTATGACGCTGCCCACTGAAGGTTATTCTTCTGGCTCAACCAAAGAAAAATTTTCGCAGATCCAAAGTATCCATGGGAATCGATGTTTTCCGAAGCATGCGGTGGCAAGGTGACTGGGCTGTAACTTTTCTTATTGAGCGAAACCTTACGAAATGACGTTAACGATATGTACAAATGTTGTACGCACAGAAATGTGTTGAACAGTCGCGTATATTTCATATAACCAGTTGTTTACAGTTGCGTGACGATGCTAACAGAAACATGGGCATTAGCTTCACCAGAAGCGGTAATCTGATATCCAGCACTTGTGCTTGCGAGGATGGTAGCCCGGGATAGTGCTTCGTGGACCAACTACAGTGGATGGCACCTAAGTATGCAATTGACATTAACCCGACATGACACCTGCCTCATAGGAGTACGTACGTAATGTTTATAAAATGAGATATCCAGCACTGGAACCACAATCGACGTTTCACCAACATTACGCCTGTATAGGGTTTTTTCCAAAGCAGTTCCGAGACCTGGCGTGGCTCTGTGGTAGAATGCTTGACTTGCCACGCAGATTTCTTGGGTTCGATTCCTGCTGGGACCCTGATATTTATTATTTGCATTTGTCGGGTCAACGCTGCCGATGTCAGTTTTTCTTAAAGCTCTCGCTTTTAAATTACTAATGCCTGTCCTCTCCGTTCCTGGGTAGAAATAAATTGTCAAGCACCTGTGGCGCATACCCACGTACCACGGCCCGTGGTATACGGGTAAGTGCCACACGTATCTGCAGGCAAATTGTTTGACGACGTATACGACAAGATTTTCACGTTAGTCATGTCATGACCAAGCCAGACATATTGATCAATACCTCTTACCCTCGCATAAAAATTTTGGTATACCCCAAGTTAAGGAGGCGATCATGAGAGGACCCAGACGTAGGCGACTAGATAGATAGATAGATAGATAGATAGATAGATAGATAGATACGTAGATAGAAACGCAAAAGTGCTTACAGTACCCAAAGAAATGCTTCGCATTTAAAAACAGTCCTCTTGTCGCTAGCACTTGTGTGTCCAGTGTGGCAGCTTTCGACCTTACGTTTTTCTTTTCTTTCTTCGCTGAGCGAGCCCCGTCACGTAATACTGTGCCATAACCATATACAGTCATATTTTCTTGAAAATTGTAGAACGCGATCATAGTGAGATATAGGCATATGTGGGTTGACAATATTTATTTAGAAGTTATTCATGAATGAATTGAATAGTTTGACAGCATTATGCAAAGCACAGAGCAAAGACTAACAAAGGTAGTATATATAGATCAGCTTGCTTCAACGCAAAAAAAAATCATAATAAAAACGTGGAATGGGAAAACGCCAAGCATAACGATGTTAGCAAAAACGGGAGACACAAGAATGGCGAATTGAATATATCTATTTTTTTTTAATTCAAGCAAGAGAGGCTCGGTAAAGAGGTGTTCAAACTGCATAACCATTTTCTTAATATGTCCACATAAGTGAACCACCCAAATGGAAGTGGAAATGTGTTCTAGTTCTTTTAGTGCCTCCCGGCGCATCGGTTCATATCTGGAGTTAGTAGAATGTTTTCCAAAATTCAAGCATACGGGTACTTAAGTACACGCTCCGGAGGCTGCCTGTGGCAACACGTACGCTGGCTGCAGTGAGACTGGTAGGGGGGTCCTTTTGTAATTTGCATCTATTCAACGTCATAAGCACCAGCTAAAACTACAGCCACTGTGACCATACTTGAACGCTGTGCAGCTGTGGGTAAAGAGTTAGCACACAAAAAAAAAATGTGAAAGTAAAAAAGTTTGACTTTGCCAACCCTAGCACTCACGTAGTATTGGGCACTGCGTTCACCAGAACCACATAAATCCCGGTTTTCTTCATACATGAGACTCAAACTAAAGGTTATTTCAAATTAGTAAGCGTGCTACTAAAGTTAACATTTTTGTTATTTTACGAGGCCTGTCAATTAACCGGAAAATAAGCTAACGTAAGCAATATTTAAAATGCTAGCAGAGACGGGGTTATTATCCTTCTAAATGGTTGAATATATTCTTCAAGGGAGAACCAATTTTTTTGTTGAGTTTCACTACTCGCGTTTCAAACAGATCTCAGTGTAATGCACATATTTATGCTGTCACCATGTGTCGACAAAAGCTTGACGGTACACAACAACACATACAACTACGGTAAGTTCACCACTACTTTTCCGGGAATCAAGCAGTGGTATTCTTTTCCTAACACCAGTAAAACATGAACCACAGAACATGCATTCAAAAACCAAGTTTAATGTCGAATTCCATGCCGCGTGCTGCGCTATAATATTTGGCTCGCATGTTCTCGGGAGCCTCGACTACCGATCGGCAGCGTTTTCTGATTATGGTCCAAAAGTGTTACAGGGCCACTTTAAAGACGACAAAGGTGAGTCACATACAACTCTTGAACCGAAATGCCTTAGAGAATTGAATAAAGACGCGATTATTAATACGGGATTCTTAAGTTGTGCAACCGCTCTATAAATACAGGTTCACATTAAATGTTGTAGGTGTTATGTGATTATCACCCTTATTGTTTGATATTCACTCCCACTGGAAATTGCAGTTTGTGAGCGCGCGTGTATGAAAGGTAATATTTATACGCTCTGTTTGATGTGACTGGAGCAGCAAAATTACAGCATAAACGTTAGTCGAAGCCAAATACATTATATTGAGGGCTTCGACTGCATATATTTGCATAACATTAGCATTCTTATGAAACTGCAGCAGTTCACTTCTAGTACGAAGTACAACCGACTTGGTCAACTTTATTTTTAATCTACGTGCGACACCCGGTACCGATAGGATAGAGCCGGAATGTACTTCTAAGATACCACCGATTTTTATTAACATCAAGTTTTCGTGTTGCCAATTGAAGCAGAAGAAATAGAACTTCCTTCGAAATTTGTATGATAAGTGCGTTGTGGGGTATCATCTGCGTATGCTCTCTACATAAGTCCCTGCAAGAGGCTTGAGATAATAAACCTATAGTCGTTTACAACCTAAGAAAAATGTAAGCTCCACCCACCAAACCGCGACGAGCCCGCCCTTTCCCCTGTGAAAGACCATCGTGCTACAGAGGTGATTTCCACTTGAATCGAAAGCACATTTTCTCAGCTAATATGCATACTAGGCCTATTAAATGTTAAAGGTTCCCCGTTACTACCTAATACATTAAGTATAATTCAGCGGCGATGTCAGAAACTCTTACGAAATTTACCATGACGTTTAAGTTTCCGACCTAAAACCAGCGACTCAAATGTATGTCTGCATGGGAAATTCAACTATCCGAAACGCTCGTGAAGCGCTTGTCGTCACAAAAAATGGATAAGCATTATTGGATGGAACATTTATGCAAATTTTCCGTAGGAGGGAGAGCGATAAATGAGCAATAGCTTTTTTCTGAGGCTCAGGAAAAAGCTAATTTTTTTAAGTAACTGGGCATGGAACGACCCTTTCAAATTTGTGTGGTTCTCATGGGTCATTTGCTGTTCAACAAGTTGCGTAAGCCAATTTGTGCTGTTGAACGACAAAGAAAATTAGGTGGTGCAGTATGCGTGCATCAGCTTTTGTGTATTCCTATCTAACGAGAAACTAAAATAGGAACATTTATGCTACAAAACAGCACTTTATGAAGCAGCAGTGCATCTTTGTGCTAAATATAAACAGAATTCCGGATAACATTAACAGAAACGGTTCGAGGCGCCAAATATTAATCGGGGTAGACGGTACGCGAGCGAGTGCGCTATTGGGCTAAGCTTTGCGGAAAGAGCCTCCAGTGAAATTTGGTGACTGGCGCGTGTGCGTACCACCATTGTAGATTTACAAATAAGAGTAAATTTTACAGCGAAAGCTGTTATGAGATCACAAAAAGGGTCCTTTTCGGGGCCGTCTTTGTCTGCCGCCGCCGCTGCCGGTGTCAGCAACCACTATCGCGCGAAATAAGAAAAAAAGAACTAAATAAAAAATACTAAGGATACATTGATAATTCTTCATCGTCGTCAGTCACAGCATCGACAAAATGCACATGATGCCTGGCAAGTGTATAGCGGGCACCATGCTTCTCCGAAGAATCACGAAGCATGGCACACACTGATGCCTCTCTACTACACAAAAATTATGATGATTTATGGCGTAGTGGGTACCCTGCAAGTGTGCTTGTAGTAGTTACCCAAAGAGTGTTTAAAAAAAGGCTCTAGAAAGGCCACTTTTCCAGCTTTTGCTGTGACTCTGCTGCGTGTTCCGCGCAGGCCTGGTGGTTTTTTTGTCGGCGACAAATTGGGATAAGCCTGCTGCATATATGATGTTCACTACGTGTTCTTGCTCGCATTACTGGAGACACATGTGGCGAAGCAAGGAGATAAAAAGATTCAGTTCTGAGTGCGCACTTGTTTGTCCTGTCGTACGTTATTTAGCGCTTGTAACAAGTGCTAGTCATGTACCAACTGTCACAACAGAAAACGCCCATAAGATGACAACACTGTTTGATGCCTTAATGAAGATTATCACTGTAGTTGGTGTATAACCTGGGTCACCACGAAAAAGAAAGCTGAAATACACATGAAGTAGTTCAGAACGGCGAAAGAGCTAGCAGCTGTTGATTCTCTGAGTGGTTTGGGCTAGAGTGCGTGTCTTGTATATATATATAAGTTTGGTGCCTTCTATCATCTCAATCTGGAAGATTCACCAATGATTTATTAATGGCAATGTTACTACCATGAGGCCACTATAAGTGCCACGGATTACACCCAGCAGGTATCTGGACTAATACTGCCGGACTGAACCACTAGCCTAGACAGCCAACAAAAGAAACTGAATATTCACCAGCATTTCACACGTCTGTATCGGCGCTCTAAGAGCGCATATACTCTTACACCGAACCTCCTATTGCAACAATGACAGGGAATTCACACAGAGAGTGTTTGTGTGCTGCTGAGTGACCTATAACACTAAGTTAAGCTTCTTAGGTATACTCCTATTGTTTTGGGCAAGTACTGCGAGGTTACATGAAATGTGAAAAATTTCATCTTGTTAAACGATGTCATGTGTGTTCTTCGTTGTATTGCCCAACCATAAGCACATTGCCAAGCCATCACGAACCAACTAGCCCCTACCGTCGTATTAAAAAGAACAAACTTATAATGACCTTTTTGGGTAGTTTTGATCGCAGCAGGTATCTTCGTATTGCAGGAATTATTGAGGCGAAAGCCAGAGATGGTTCACGAAACGCGAAATTTCACCCTCAGCGTCCGGCGGCGTCGGGGACGAGTGATGTAAAAAAAGGATCATCGCATGATGACGTCATTATATGGTGTAACAATGATTTCACAGATCGTCAGAATTTATGACGTCGTTGTGTTTTCACGTGACGTAAGATCTCATTCTGACGTCGTCACATGACACTGTAGCTTGGTTAAAGGTGGTCCGATCACAGAGGCAATGCAAAACCAGGTGAGGTGCCGCCTATCTTGGAAGCAGTGCAGAACCATGTAAGGAGCAGAAACCTTTCGACGGGTGGCGGGGCAGGATCAGTATATCGACTGATAAGAAAAAGTAGATGGCGTTCGCCTTCCAGTCGTACTAATTTATAGCATAAAGGACTCAGTGAGTTTCTGTTCACACCTTTCAGAAGCATCTTCAACAACATCATATGTGGTTTCACAGACTCCGCTCTATAACATGAAAATATGACTGGCGTGATGGCAATCAGTGCCAGTTATTGTGTGTAAACAAATAATTTTTCTCTTTTTTTGTATTTTTATTGTCAGTATTAGACAAGATCTTTGGGCATTGAAGCTCGGCTTGTGTGCCGCAATGGCGACATTTCCTTGGCTTTTTCCATTTTCTCAACCTGTCGCATTCACCGACGCATTAGCGACAGGCGTGGTGCCGCTAGTAGAAGCTGTGGTGTTTGGGAACAGCAGGTTGAGGAAAGGAGCCTGAAAAAAAAAACATAAAGAACAAAACTTATTTCAATACCTTAAACGGTGCACACAGGGGGTGCTGCTGCTAGGCTCTATAATTTAAGACACGCATTGTAACCTAATACACCGACGCCGCATACGCCGAGGCGAAACGGATTATCGTAGGCAGAAGGAGTCTCGCACAGGTATGTGTCACAGAAATTGGACAAGCCCCACTACTCATCCCTGCTCCACTACAAATGAAGAAGTTGTCCGCGGGCCAAAACGTTTGTGACACAAAAATTAGGCAAACCACAATATTCACCTCTGGTACACCACTGTTTCGCTAAACGTAGAATGCGTCAGAAACATACGTGCTGCTCAAATTGCTCCTCGATAGCGTGGACAAAGCGCCTAGCGCACGCGGCAACCCAGACGTGTGATGCAGCAAGAAGATTCACGCTGCTCTCGTGGAAATCTTTTAAAAGAAGCGTACGCTACACTTATGGCCCGCGAAGCGCAGTACGGCCGAGCAGCAGCTTGCAAGCGGCACCTTCTGGCCAAGGATATGGTGAGCATAGGCCGGCACTTTAAGGGAGTACTCACTCAAACTCACTCATCACAATTTTTTCAGCCTTCGCACTCACTCACGTTCACACTCACGTCCACTCACACTCATGAGTACTCACTCACGTTCACACTCACCTCAACTCACACTCATGAGTACTCACTCACGTTCACACTCACGTCCACTCACACTCATGAGCACTCACTCATACTCAACTCACCACGTTCAAATGAGTGTGAGTGAGTGTGAGTTGAGTGCACTCATGAGTGAGTGTGCCGAGTTCCATAGGTCGGTACTTTAAGGGAGTACTCACTCAAACTCACTCACCACAATTTTTTCAGCCTTCGCACTCACTCACGTTCACACTCACGTCCACTCACACTCATGAGTACTCACTCACATTCACACTCACCTCAACTCACACTCATGAGTACTCACTCACGTTCACACTCACGTCCACTCACACTCATGAGTACTCACTCATACTCAACTCACCACGTTCAAATGAGTGTGAGTGAGTGTGAGTTGAGTGCTCTCATGAGTGAGTGTGCCGAGCTCCATAGGTCGGCACTTTAAGGGAGTACTCACTCAAACTCACTTACCACAATTTTTTCAGCCTTCGCACTCACTCACGTTCACACTCACGTCCACTCACACTCATGAGTACTCACTCACGTTCACACTCACGACCACTCACGCTCATGATTTCTCACTCACGTTCACACTCACGTCCACTCACACGCATGAGTACTCACTCATACTCAACTCACCCCATTCAAATGAGTGTGAGTGAGTGTGAGTTGAGTGCACTCATGAGTGAGTGTGCCGAGCTATGATGGTGAGTAGAGCTCCCGAAGTATAGAAGGTTACATAAAGTGGTACAAAAACACGTAACATAGTTCAGGACCGTTTTATTATACCCACGTGATTAGCCCATTCGTAAACACCGGGGCCGCCACTTTCACCTTCTCTCGCCAACCATCTACAGAGGATTTAAGGGCGGCAATTTTAGAAGCTTGCTCGGCAGGCTTCTTATGCTCGCGCCTTGTCTGGCGGCGGCGGCGACGGCGGCGACGGCGGCGATGGCGTGAACACGCCGCTCAAGGCGCCGGCTTTCCCGTGATTTCAAGAATGCTCACTAGATGGCGGCGCCACTCAAGGCAACGCGCACCACTCTCAGCAGGTGCGCTTCCTTTCTCTTCGCCGGGAGCTCACGCAGTGAACACTCTTCGTTACCGCTCGGCCGCATGGACACCGCACAAGCCAAGGCAGCAGCGCGGCAGGCTCGCAAAGAGCAGCAGCAGGGGCTCGCCGCCCGAGCGCCGCATGTAATGTATATATAACAGCGTTGTCACGTCTATATATGATGGTAGGAGATGTGTACGGAGGATCCGCGGGTTACCCGAAAATCTCCGAGAAAGCTCCTCCAACCTCATTCACTTTGTGGATATGGCGGTGATTTTTTTGTTCTGTGACCGTCATAAAACGTCGTTCGAACGTATTCGACGCAGATTAGTAATTACTTGATTTGCTAATTCTATAAAATACGGATGTTTCTACCTCAAGCTGTACATACAACACGTGGATATTCATACACAATTTTTGTATGACACATTGTTTTCTAAGCCTGTTTCCGCTTATAAACATTGCATTTAAGCGTCACAGCATACCTAACTTAATTAGCTCTAATTTCCAAACATGTTAACGTAACGCTCATTATATGTGAGTACGATACAAGTAATAACAATTTATGGCCCAAAACTCCGATATGGTAAGGTAGGATGCCGTAGTGGAGGGCTCCGGAAATTTCGACCGTTTAGTGTTCTTTAACGTGCGCCTATATTTATATACATAGAACTCTAGGATTTCGCTTTCATCTGAGTGCCGCCGCCGCGGGCAGATTCGATCCCGCGCCCTTCGAGAACCTCGACCACTAAACCACCGGAGCCGGTGACTTGTCCGTAGAAGACGATGTCAATAATTAAGAATTTCAAATAGTGCTCAGACAGCACATAGACTTCGAAATATTAAGGGCATGTTTAATAGTGGCGAAAACGTAAAATTGCAATATACTACTATAGAAAATTCTTAGCTCGACGTTCAAGAAGCGGAAATGAACAGATTGCTCATATAAATCAATAGTCATTGGTATTTTCGTAGACTTTTCCAAAGCTTTTGATTTAGTTGACCATAACATTTTCAGTGCTAAAATTAAGTTTTCATGGAATCCGGAAAACACGCATTATCTCTTTTATCAAATCCTACTTATCCAACAGAACTCAAATTGTGAAAATCAACACTTTTACTTCTAAGGCCACATCCGTCCATTGTGGAGTACCACTAGGAAGTATTTAGGGGCCTCTACTTTTCAACATTTATCTGAACGATACCATCAATGTTAACCCCGAGGCAAAGTTTGTTGTGTACGCGGACGACACGACTATTTTACAGCGAAAGCTGTTATGAGATCACAACAGGGTCGTTCCTGCGCCGTAGTTGTCCGCCGCCGCCGCCGCCGCCGGTGTCCGTAACCAATATCGCACGAAATAAGAAAAAAAAACTAAATAAATAAAAAACACCAATGACCCCCATCTGTAATTACTAAAGATGGCAAATAAATAATTTCAATTTCAATTTCAATATATGATGCTTTTGTAGAAACATCTGTTAAGACGAATCACTCATGTTATTTTTTCGATTAACATGAAAATAAACGTATTTATATTTTCGAAATATTTGTGTTCGACCCCCCCACCAGATCTGACATCTTTCTGCCAAAAAAAACAACTAGGTAGCAGAGTCTATGCCGTTTCGTTGTATGAAGTGACTTGCGTAATCTTAGTATTTTTTGTGGAAAATAAACTTGCACCACTAACGTGTCGCATTGTAACACAATAAAATGCCTTGCATTAATGCCTTCTCCTTTTCAGTCCTCGTATTTACACTTTGCCTGATTTTGGTCTTTGATTAGCTTGTTTTTCTTGCTACATTATTGCTGTTTTTATAGTTTTTATGGTTTCGTTCCTTTTTTCTGTTTCTTTTTGCTACAAAAGTGAACATTTATAAAGGCCTATAGTCTCCACGCAAACTATTTAAAAATGAATGAATGAACACGGAAGGATGTGGCTGTATTTCCTGCGAAGTAATCCTTCATGGCACTTTTTTCTCATGCCTGTTTGATCTCGCAGTATACCATCCTCTGGGCTGTCGTAATTTCTGCCTATATCAACATGGTATTTAGCAAACAAACAAATCTGAACGTTTCTAGATATCAACGTTGTTATACCTACCACAAGGTAATGATTCCTGAAAAGTTGTCTTGACCTGTAGCCGCTAAAAACCCTATTGAATTATTATCGCTTTTGAAAGCAAACTAAATGTATATCTATGGAAATATATCCTTAGTAGGCTGCTTCACATATTCGCACTGATAAATGTCTGAGTTATTGTGGTCTAAGATAACTTTTCTTGCTCTCGTATGGTTAGCGCTTTGTTTCTAGTGCAAGCTATGAACCACGTGAAAAGGGGAACGCCGTGTTTTTCCTGTCCTGTTGTTTTGATCTTCCGCCAATTCCGCTTGAAATTATATGTTGAGGAAATTAATA
>JALIZH010016239.1:0-40480 GCA_030522465.1 Rhipicephalus appendiculatus | reverse complement strand
TTATTAGTAGTAATTGTAATGTAAATGCGAAGAAAAAATTGGACCATCTCCCCGAAGGGAACCCTGATGGGATGCGAAGCAGCAGCGGTGCGCACGGCGTTGACCCGGTTGAAACGGGCGTTGACGCGGGTGCTGGAAGAACGGTTTGAAGCGAAACTCGGTGTAGCGTTCACTCGAGTAAACGTTTGTTTGAAACACAAAGACACAGGAGGCGGGTCAGAGGGTGTTGCGAGCGGGCGGAGCAGCCGGCAGCTGCGGCGTGACCTACTTGGCACCGCTCCAACACCTGCGGCGATGGAAGCGTTTCGGCGCGTTCCTATGTACGCACGGAGGGACAGCGTTACACAGCCTAGCCAAATAGATGCTTCGCATCTAAAAGAAAAAGGGGACTAAAAGATAACTTGCCGCTGGCAGGTACCGAATCTGCGACCTTCGAAAACAACGTCCGATGCTCTACCAACTGAGCTACGGCGGCGGTCATCGCCCCAGTACACAAGTTATCTTTTCGTCCACTTTTCATTGTTCACATTTACATTACAATTACTACTAACAACGTCCCCTATACCTTCTTCGGCATCATTGTCTGTTATTTCTCTGGAGGTCGCGAGTTCGATCCCGGCCGAGGCAGTCGAATTTCGATCGAGGCGAAATGATAGAGGCGCGTGTACTCTGCGATGTCAGTGCACGTTCAAGAACACCACATGGTCGAAATTTCCAAAGCCCTCCACTACGGCATCTCTCATAATCATATCGTGGTTTTGGGACGTAAAACCCCACATATTATTATTATATGTCTGTTAGTGCTCATTAGTATTGTGTCTAAGAAAAAAAAAACGAGCGCTTGAATTTGCCCTTTGTTCCTCGTGGGTAGTTAAGTAGCACAGCAGATATTTGTTATTTCAGGTAATATTTCATGAACAATTAAGTGTTTGAGCTACAAGCAGGCTTTCGAATAAACTTTATGTTCAAACGCGGCAGATGCTGTCATCGGACGGCGTCTGCTGGGCATGCCCCTGGCGTCCGCGGCTCTAAACTGCACGTATATGTCGTACCTTTTAAAGACGACACTCTTTCTTGGGATACTTCAACGCAGACATTTTGGTCTGTCTCTCTGTAGGTGTTTCTATTGGTCTGTCTGTCATCCGATTCAGCCACCCGGCCAAAGTTTAACCACTTGCTGACCGCCCAGCCATCTTGAACAAGCGTTTGCGTTCATACTTGTGAACATTGTCGATCAAAAAAGCAGATATTACGAATATCTGAGGCACAACATCAACACGTAAGTAGTCGGGGGTATGTTCCTTTACAAGAAAATACATAGGTACGTAATTCTAAAGACCCTAATGTTTCTTAGGTTGCGCTGAAAATGCGACGCTATGCACGAAAAAGCCCTTGGCCGACGATATGGTGCTGCCGCTGGCAGTGGCCCTGGGTTCTGCACAAGCTCATGTTTCTCGACAGCACTGCCAGATGGCGTCCACATCTCACGCAGCGTCTCCTCTATTTTATCAATGCCAGCCAGATGCGGCCGATTCAACATAAAGGAGGCGCTGTCTGAGGCAATGCAAAACATTGTAGTACGGCCGGCAGAAGACTATCGTCTTTCGACGGCATTTGCACGCGGATACGCGGCCAATTGTTTTCTGCGTTCGCTTCTGTTTAGCTGTGTCAGCTGCTCAAAAAATAAGTTATCGCCAACTAGTGCAAGCCACCCTCTTGTGCCCAAGTACAATAACAGCAAACATAAGCGTGCGCGGAGTTCCCCTTCAGGGGCGGAGGGGGGGGGGTCGAAGGTTTATCGCAGTTCTTTATAGGTGACAAGGGGGGCGGTGACTAAAGACACGCGCATGCATGTGAAGTGTATGTGTGCGCGCGGGTGCGTGTGCGTGCTTCTGTATTTGCGCGCGCGCACCTATGTGTACGTGTGTGTGGTGTGCGCAGACGCGCGTGTGTGTATGCGCGCGCGTGTATGTGTTCGTGTGTGTGTGCGCGCGTGTATGTGTGTGTCTGTAAGCGCGCACTCACATGCACGCGCGTGCGCGCCCACGCAGACGCACGCGCACGCGCGCGTACACACATACGCAGGCGCGTGCGCCCACACGTGCGAAAGCACGCTAACAGACATACGCAAGCCCGCGTACAAACACACACAGGCACGCACACACACACACACACACGCACACACACGCGCCCACTCGCACGTATATTTAGAACCCAAAGAGCCTCCGCTTCTTCTTTCGGGAGTTTAAATGCTCAGACTCCTTCATAGATATAATAATAATATCTGGGGTTTAACGTCCCAAAACCACCATATGATTATGAGAGACGCCGTAGTGGAGGGCTCCGGAAATTTTGACCACCTGGGGTTCTTTAACGTGCACCTAAATCTAAGTACACGGGCCTCAAACATTTTCGCCTCCATCGAAAATGCAGCCGCCGCGGCCGGGATTCGATCCCGCGACCTTCGGGTCAGCAGTCGAGCGCCATAACCACTAGACCACCGTGGCAGGGCCTTGATAGATATGATTTCAGCAAACAAGCAAGCAGCAACAACAAATTCACGCAACAAGTTTACGCGTGAATACCAGGATGAATACAGAAGCCCCGTGCGCCGCTCCGAGGTGATGGTCAGTGGCCTCCGCCGCTCCGCGCGGAGCTGCCGTGGCCGGCACGGAGAGAGGCGTCAGGAAAATAGGGCGGCGTTGGGGCGGGGTGCGTAGAGCGGCGAGATGAAAGAATCGCCAAACTATCCCGAAGGGTATATGTGGCTCTGATGAAAGCGCCCTACCAACGCCGCCTAGGTGGCGTTGGCCCTACTTGAAACACAGTGTAGCGTGGCCTCCGCAATCAGCACCGAGAATGTTTCCGGAGCTAATTTCGTAGGCCACAAAAGGAGGCGGTAATTTCGACGTGCTCTACGCGCTGATTTGACTCGGTGACGACGCAGTTACGTGCTTCGTCTTTCGCGTTGTGCTAGCGTGTGCAGCGTAGTGCAGCTTTCATATGCACCAATGGTGTATTTCCGCCATCTACTGATACGAGCGATACCATTGCGATGGCACCGACTACGAGAACTGCTGCATTAAGTGCCACCGAAAGACAACGGCGTCGGCGGGCGAATGTCACGCAAGTGAGTTCCGTGCAGCGATGGACACGCCAGGGGGGAGCGGAAGGCCTTCGCACGTTCGCGGCTCGAGCTGAGAAGTCTGCCTGTCGCGTTTGTGAAGTTGAGCGCATCGCGACCCAACTGGCTGTCATACAGAGATCGATGCAAGACCGAAATGATTGTATCTTCGCCGAAGCGATCTACCGGCATTACTCTGCTCGCCAACACGACGCCGCATGCCAAGCACATCGACAGGACGGCCGCCGTCCAGCCATTCACGCACCCTTCGGTGCAGCGGACCGTGAGTTGAAGAACGATTGAGTGAAAACCCGTTCGGTTTCGCTTTCACGGTTTGCGAACGCCTGTGGTTCAAGTGTGATTTGCGCGATGCTCCGGTACGTGCAATGCAGTGTCCCCGCTAAGTATATCCCCGTCGCGTGTCGTTGGTTGTCGTGATGGAGATGTGCCACCAGGTGTCAACATGGATGCATTAACGTCTAACAGTGCTGTAGCCACTAAACACCAATATACATTATATATCAATGTGCAATAAACATTGAACTACTTCTGTAAAGACACGTTTGACTTTCGTGTGTTATGCCGATTCCTATATCAGAGGAATCAACCACATTTTTTTTGTGTTTAGTTCTAATCTATTACAGTTAAGCCAGTCAGATAGATGTGTCAACCAAATGTTTGCTTGTTGTTCAAGGTGATTGAGGCAGTTACCGGCAAAGAATACATTGGTGTCATCAGCGTACAGAACTACATCAGGTGTTAATGGTATCTTAGGTAGATCGTTGATATAAATCTAGAATAGCAAAGGTCCTAAGATTGATCCTTGTGGAACGCCGCAAGTGATATTACCTACGTTAGATTTAGGGTCACCGAGACTAGTGTACTGCTGTCGATTACGTAATTATTTTTTATAAGTTCTAAAGCCTTTTTTCGAATCCCGTATAGAGGCAGTTTCAGTAATAAAATATGGTGCTTAACTGAGTCGAAAGCTTTCTTGAAGTCGAGAAAAATTCCTAAGTAATTTATATTCAGAATGGTCAACAATTTTTTCTTTAATATCGAGCAGCGCTGCTTCAGTAGATTTTTTTTTGGAAGCCATAGTGTTGTACGATCACATTTTCTTGTAATAAGTAATTAGAAAGTCATAATTTTATCACCTGCTCGAAAAGTTTAGAGAATATAGGTAATAATGAGATGGGCCTACAGTTATTAAGATCATTTTTATTGCCGCCTTTAAAATGACAGATACCTTTGCGATCTTTATTTCATCAGGAAAAATACCTGAACTAAGAATTGTGTTAGCGATATGCAATAGTGGCTTATTTATGGTATGGGCTACTGCTTTAATAGGCTGGGGTTCTAAGTCATCCACGCCACATGCACAGTTATTTTTTTTAATTTCTGCAATAGTTTGTATACTTCAGATTCAGATGTGCGAAACATGAAAACAAAGGATAAAATGTTCTTAGTTGTGCAGGAAGTATACTTGTTAATATCATCGACAAAGGCCCCATGAACGCCAACTCTAAGGAAGTGTTCATTGGAACTTATTAGCAAGTGGCGCATCCGAGCTTGGTTCACCCTGTATCACGAGCTCCGATATAACCGATTTATCGTCTTTGCCCATGAGGTTATTCACCTTTTAGGTGTGAAGCATCTTATGGCGAAGCTTAATCTGGTGGTGGTGGTGTGCGGCGTGACCCCGCTTACTGCGCATGCGCAAACCCTTTAAAAAATAAATATGAAAAACCTCCTCTCCCCCCTCTCTCTTGTCTTGGCATCCCTCCCCGCGGCAACCACACCCTCACTGCGCATGCGCCGCCCCTCCTCTCTCCCCTCCTACGCCCCCCCCCCCCTCTCCTCTAGGCATCCCTGCCCGCGGCGTCGACACTCCCACTGCGTTTGCGCATCCCCCCCCCTCTCTCTCCTCTCCTACGCTCCTCCCCCCCTCCTCTCTCGCCTCGCGACGCCGACGCAGGCAGCGTCTGCTAGCGAGTTTCTCGGTTCAAAAAACCGACTGCTCGAGCTGCATAACCGTTCACTGGCCACCCCGTATATATGGCACTGGATCTTGACCTGCAAGGTGTTGCCGGTGGGAGACTTCTCCTGTGCGTTGTTGAACAATAAAAACTCGCAGCGTGCGCGTTAACTAAAAGCGGACTGCAGGTCTCTGTGTCCAGTCCGAGTCTTCTGTCTCTCATTGCCCATTAGCAACGATTGGCATGTTGCAGTAGGAAACACCAGTCCATCACTGCGTGCTTTGCGCCTCCCCAGGTTTCTTTCCTGCGCAATGCTGCGATGAGCGCCAGCGTCAACGCCGCCGCCAGTGTAAGCGTTAGCGCCCGCTGCTTCGCATCTACACATGGTTCCCTTTAGCGGGAGATGGTGTAATTTTTCCAGACTTTTTTGGAATCATTCGATATCATAGCAAACATATTTTCGTAGTACGCGATACGCGCTTGTTTGATATCTGAGCCAAGTTTATTTCTAATTTTTTGATATGCAGCTAATGTGTCTAAGTTTTTCTTCTGATAAATAGATTAAACAGCTTATCACGCGCATTTATTTGTTTTAAATGGCCCGAATCAATCCAAATTTTCCTAGACCGACAGGGTTTCTTAATCTGTGCCATAGGAAATGCAATGTCATAGAGACCTTTGATACTGTTTAGAAAGAGGCGGTATGAAGCCACGGGATCTATGATCTCCATTATTGGGTTCCAGTTAGTACCTTCGACCAAATGTTGAAGAGCCGCAATCTTTTAGGCAGATATTATTCTGCATTTGACGGATGTATTCTGAATTGTTTGGTTCTGTCTGGACAGGTATGGCGTGAAAAAATAAAGAAGGGCAAGTGGTCACATAAGTCTGCTACCAGTCCACCGGTATCGCATTCACGTGGTTGATAGTTTGTAAAACATAAGTCGAGTAGCGTTTCAGATATATCTGCATCTCTTGTTGGCAAGTTACATTTTGATATCCAAAACAGCAGGAAATGTTAATGAGGTTTTGCTAATTTGATGTTGTTGATAACAAGTCGATATTAAAGTCAACACAGAAAATTGCAGGAAGTCTAGACTGACAGCATTATTCTAGAACACTCTCAAGATAACTAAGAAACGCAGTAACAGAACCAGAAGGGGGTCTGTACATAAGGACAATAATTGTGACCATGCATGTGATCATAAGACATTCGTAGTGAAAATAAATTTTCGAGTACTGCGAGGTAGTTTCATATTGAAGGGAGTTTTATTATATATTCGCCTCGTGTGCGACCGATGGCGGCGCTGCGAACGGCGCTCCAATGACGCAAGGGCGGGGATTCGGCTTTTGTCGTCTGCTACGCTCTGGCTAAAACAGCAGCATTTTCGTTATAGTTCGCTCGCGTCGCACGGCGTTCCTCGACTACTAGCTACATTTTCTTCTTATGGTATTTCTTGAGATGACTGCTATAGCATTACATGAGTTTAAGAAACGTTAACATTTAACATCTCTTCGGCATACCGACAGCCATCGCGGTCAGGTTCATGCCCCCGAGTTCGTAGCGTCGCTCACTGGGCTGGATGGCGTTGAAATAGCTTACGTGAAAGCCCGAACGCCCCCGCCAAGTGAGTTAAGGAGAGTCTCCGCTGCTTTGGAATCGCAGAGCGATCAATTTTGCGGCTTATTCTCAAAAATCAGCGTTGTGTAAACAGACTTGAGATGAACGAAAATTCACGCTCCACTCCCAATTGTAGTCATGTGGACTTGTGCAGACATGACAGCCGACAAAATGAAATCGATAAGTTCATCGACCAGCGAGTTATTGCGGACAACTAGCATAGATTGGGCGAGCTGGATGCAAATAAGATCGCTCGGAATGAAACGCCAGCATTGGTGCGCGTGGTACTGTTCGACTCTTATGATTAGAGATAGATACGTTCATGAGCCGCATTCATGTTTTCGATCGCGCAGTGCTGCCTACTCGACAGTGCGAGCCTGCCAATGGTAATGACAGGATGGCGCGCACTATACTTCTAATGCTTGGGCAACGCGATCCGCTGCAGTGTTCGCGTTTCACTTGACACCGATAGTACAGCTTCGTAAACATTAGGAAAAATCGGCGAATGTGTCCAGGAAGAGGAGAAAGAGAGCTCTTTCCCACCATTCTTTTGGCCCCTGTGGCTGATTATTGTGATTCTTTACCGTGTTGTAACAAGATTGAATATTTTAAGGTGGGAGCCTTAGATTCCACATAAATTGCGAAAATTGACCGTCGGCGTCCCGCGTCGCCAGCGTCAACACGAGTGATGCGAAAATTCATCACATGATCACGTCATCATGACATCCCAGACCGACAAAATTTGTGACGTCATAACGTCATGTCACATGATTACGTCATCACATGACATCGTCGCTTTGCATTGCCTCCGTGATTGGTGGGCCGATCTCGGAGGTGATGCAAAACCAGGTGATGTGTAGAAAGCTTCAATGAAAAACCACGTTACGTCCAGAAAGCATTCGGAGGGGGGGCGGCGAAGGAACAATACATCGACTCAAGAAAAAAATGGCTTTCGCCTTCGAGCCAACTTAGGCAAATGCATAAGGAACTCGAGTCTCTTTAGTACATTGATCGCACCAAGCCACATCAGGAGTCGACCGTTGAGACTGATTGACAGTATTTTATTGCAAATACATCTTTCGATGCGAAAGCTTTATATTTATCAACGTTAGTATGATTACACTAATTCTGTTCAGCATATTTTCAGACCACCGTGAACGAGTGAACAAACGTCAATTTATTAACGTAAGGATTAAAATATGTTGCAAAAAATTAGAACAAAAATAAAAGAAAATCACTACAGACAACCAACCGATTTTTCATATCCCCGTCGTGCATCCCCTTTAGACTCATCCTGTTTATTTCGTGTTTCAATATAAAGTACTTACGACGCGCTTACACAGCAGCTGCTAAAAATGTGTATTTGAATCAAACGTTGTTGCCGGTAACGCCACTTAATTTATTTGCATGACATCACACGTCATTTTCCATGCTCCGAACATATGAATTGAATCGAAGGAGCAGGCTTGGCAAACGAACACGCGCAGCACGCGGTATACATTTATTGCGCTTTAACGCAGACATGGAAGCTGAAGCCCGAACGCTGAAGACAGTTATCGAAAACGGGCAGGAAAGTCATTTTGAGTGCGCCACGGCCATAGAACAGTCAAGAAAAGAAAAATTGACCATAGAAGCAGATGTACACATGGATGGCTAGCAGACGACAACAGGAGCAGTTGACACAGAACGTGCTCCTGACGGCAACTGCGCTCGATTTCGATGGGCATTTTGCTTGAACATTCAGTACAAATTGCTTTATCAACTCGCCCACCAATGTTTCAATAACTCGAGCGCGATAGACAGGCTGGCAGCGTCGAGCAGCCTTCACGCAGCGAACGCGCGCGCGAGGAGCTGCATCCGAGTCCTCTCCCTGACGTCACACGCGAGAGGGCGGGCACTCCAAGATCTCGAGGCGAATAGCATGCGACTGTGCGAATGAAGCCACGAGCTAGGTCGACCAGAGAAAAGGCAACTTTATGAGTTATCGCAACCCTTCTAGATCTTCAGTTGTTCTTATTCCAACAATTTGTTGACGTGAGTTTCGTCGCATAAACATCTTGCCATTTTTAGCCCAAGCAAACTGATACTGCAGTTCGCGGGCTTTACACCTCATCTGCCAGAACAACTTTTTATTCTGCGCAGATAGGTTTTCATTGAAAAAAAAAAAAACAGCAGATATCCCACGCACTGTGGGAATCGATGTAATACGAAGCAGCCATCAAAGCGCAAATCATGTTGTACATAATATGCATGTCAGGATTTACATGTTAGGACCTGTCATTTATGTTCGTCATACAGTCACATCACGCAATACCAATTTTGGTGTATATCAAGCTAGCGAACTGGACGCAAGCGCACCTGAGCATGGCATGTAAATGGCATTGTAGATTACATGCATGCCAAGATATTCATGTTACCACCAGCCAAATATGTTCTCTATACAGTCACGTCCCGCAATACGAATTTTGGTGTATATCAAGCTTGCGAAACGGCCGTGAGTGCGCCATGAGCGTGGCATGCTAAAGCCCCTGAAACTTCTCAAAGTAGCGACACCCTCCTCCTCCGCTCTCGTTTCTCCTCGGCCTCCTCTCCTTTGCACCCTCTTTTCGAACGTGGCGCCACTTGCCTTGTTCCTGCGTAGCAGACGCCCTTTCGCGGAGACAGCGCTTGCTTGCCAGGCAGCGCGCTGAAAGCATTCGCGCCAGCCGTTTAACTCATCCTAAAATTATCTAAACGAGTGTAACGTTGGCCCATGACATCTCTGTGAAGTGCCGCGTAGGGCATACAAAAATTGAAGGACACTTTGTACATTCTAAAGTGTGTTCGGCGAAAGCGTGTGACCGTTCCACTGACTATGCCATGTCTTTTATTCCGATAGCAATTATATGGACACTCTCGGCTGGTTTTCGCCGTCGGCGTCGCCGGCGTCCGCCGCCGTTGTCCGCCGTCCTTTGCCGTATATGTATGTGTATATATATAACCGGCCCCTCCCGTCGTTCGTGAGCGTGAAAAGACGCGAGGGGGGGGGTCCCTCGAGCGACCTTCGATTTTACGAGCGCGGGCGCGCGCGTTATCTCCCCTTCTCGGCGGCCGACAGCGGGGGCCTGTGTACCCTTCTACGTGCTGCGCTCTCAACGCGAAGAGAATCTGGTGAGCAGTGTTTCCCTGGAGCGGCCGCATGCTCTTAAACCAGCGTTTTCTAGAGTTGCGTGAGATCGGATCCAAAAAGAGTTAGCTGCCAGCCTCACTTCGTATAACATTACAATTTTTTGCTATCGCATTCATTGCTTCACCCTTGCGGTGAAACTGTGACTTTTTTCTTTTGCACTCTCAGTGGGATAACACACAAAGCGAATGTGTGCGTGTTTTCTTTTTTAATTTTTTTACCGCGAGTCGCAGCGAGACGCCAGACTAATCTTCCTCCGTTCGCATGCGTTAGTATTTTCTCGCGCTTTGTGCATCGTGCAAACGCCATAGCGTTCCAGCGCTTAAATTGACGGGCCCTTTGTAAATTCGAAAGTGTATTGAATTGAACGCCTGTGTCCGTGAACGCCTCTGTCCATTGGGAGACGGCGTCGGTCAGAATGATTGCAAACGCTAGGCACAGCGAAGCTACGCAAGCAAAGAGCGAGCGCTGTAGAGTCCGATGCGACCGGTGTCCGTTTGCGCATCCCGGCGGCCACCTGGCTCCGTGCCAGAGCTCGGATGGACGGGACGGACGGACATGGACGACGGACGGACGGACGGAAAGACAGACAGACAGACAGACGGACGGATGGACGGACGGATGACAGAGGGACGGACGGACGGATGGACAGACAGACAGACGGATGGACGGACGGACAGACAGAGGGACGGACAGACGGACGGACACCGGACGCACGGACGGACAGACGGGCGGACGGACAGACGGGCGGACGGACAGACGGACGGACGGACGGATGGACAGACGGACGGACAGACGGACGGACGGACGGACAGACAGACAGACAGACGGACGGACGGACGGACACCGGTCGGACGGACACCGGACGGACGGACAGACGGATGGACGGACGGACACCAGACGGACGGACGGACACCAAACGGACGGACGGACGGACAGACGGACGGACGGACGGACACCGGACGGACGGACGGATGGACGGACACCGGACGGACAGACGGACGGACGGACGGACGGACACCAGATGGACGGACGGACACCGGACGGAGAGACGGACGGACGGACGGATGGACGGACACCGGGCGGACGGACGGACGGACGGACATTGGACGCCGGACGGACACCGGACGGACATTGGACGGACGTGCGCATGAGACATTAAAGGCTTTCGCCTTAAAATATGTACAGAGAGCATTCACAATGACTGTCAGTGGAAGCAACAGCTCGCGTAGACGCTGTCGACACCGGATGGCGCGGTCGCCGACGGTCAGTTTTAGCGTTTGATGAAGCATCTAAAGCTTTCGACTCAATAATATGCCAGAAGGCGTACATCATTTATAGTTGATACATTCGAACAGCTATGGTTGTTTCGTTAAGTGTTTAGACGCACCAACCATATTTCGCAAGCGCACCTTGCGGACGTGAACAAACTTGTAGCGCACAAAAAACACGGACGAATTAAGAGACGACGGGACGATGCGCTGTCGCCGTCGGTCAACAGCGACGGTCAACAGCGCATCGTCCCGTCGTCTCTTGCTTCGTCCGTGTTTTTTGTGCGCTGCAAGTTTCTTCATGGATCACCACCAACACGCCCACTCTCACCTTCTTGCTTGTGGACGCGTCTGACATACGAAATACATCGCTGTAAGAACGAGCAAGCGAATGAATGAACTAGCGTGCCACCGTAAGCTATTCCTTCGCGAGAGCTCCACTCGCGGATATAAACCTTCACACGAAATAGCTCGTAAACCGCCGCGCGAAATGGCACGTATACTTGAGGTTCCTAAACGATGAACGCACCCTACGACTCAGTAGCTCATGCACGCTTTGCACAGCTACTTTCGCATCGCAAGTCCACCGGCTGATCGGTCAACGCGAAAGAGCCAGAGAAAGATATTGGTTCTGAAATAAACGAACACGCAACAAAAACCAACGGAGAGAATCAATCTTAATGGGAATTTTCGCACTTCACTTTTGTTTATTCAAAACAGCAGCGCCGAATCTCTGAAGTTTCGCAATCACATTTTCGATCGTCCATCCGCGGACATGATGCTAGGCACACAAACCAATACCGCGAACTCTAACCAACCGGCGCATCACGTCAAGGTGAAAAGGTAACCACGTATTGTCGACAACGAAACAGACCCCGCAGATGCGGTTATGAAACGTGAGTGAAAGATGGTGGCGTACTGCACAAGTAACTGCGAATTGTCTACGGCGTTAGAGCGGGCATCTAATTACGCGAACCTCGACGCATACTTATAGAGAGAGACTCGCATCTTACCTCGCAAAGTCGAGTCGAAAATGTGGGCCTGAAGTTCTCACTTCCGATTCTATGCAACCTCGTCTTTTGTCGCAACTCGTTGTGCTTAACGGAAGGTATCATGAAGAGCTTTTGGCCGTCACGAGACTTGTTCTGGTATCGGAAGGCGCAACAGCCGCCCATGGCAACCAACAGCGACGTCAGGCTTGGATGAAAAGTATTTCACCGCACAACGCGCACGGAAGGACAAGTGCGTATCCGTAAAACAGATGCGCTGTACACAAGCGTGCCTGCGCTTCGAGAGCAAAGATGGTAGTCGAGAGCGACTGTAAACAAACGAACGCTGCGCGGGATCCCACGTGATGGCGTCCGGCCAATACCGACGCGGCGTCAGTCTCGGAGTGGTCGGAGGAGGGAGAAAAGAGAAGAGGCGCGCTTTTGCGCACATATGTCGCTACTTTACGTAGTTTCAGGGACTTTAGGCATGCAAGTCATGTTTCACATGACATATCATGAATTCCCTGTTACCACTTATCATTTATGTTCGTCATACAGTCACGTCACGCAATACCAAATTTGGTGTATATCAAGCTAGCGAAACGGCCACGAGAGTGCCAGCGTGGCATGCAACTCATGTTGCACATGAGACGTCACGATTTCCATATTACCACTTGTAATTTCTGCTCGTCATACAATCACGTCACTCAATACCAAATTTGGTGTATATCAAGCTAGCGAAACGGCCACGAGAGTGCGAGCGTGGCATGCAAGTCATCTTGCACATGACACGTCATGATTTCCATATTACCACTTGTCATTCATGCTCGTCATACAGTCACGTCACTCAATACCAAATTTGGTGTATATAAAGCTAGCGAAACGGTTACGAGAGTGTCATGAGCGTGGCATGCAAGTCGTGTTGCACATGACATGTCAAGATTTTTATATTACCACTTGTCATTTATGCCCGTCATACAATCACGTCGCTGAATACCAAATTTGGTGTATATCAAGCTAGCGAAAAGGCCACGAGAATGTCATGAGCGTGGCATGCAAGTCATGTTGCACATGACATGTCATGATGTCCGTATTAGCCCGTGTCGTTTATGCTCGTCATACAGTCACTTCACTCAATACCAAATTTGGTGTATATCAAGCTAGCGAAACGGCCCCGAGAGTGTCATGAGCGTGGCATGCAAGTCATGTTGCACATGCATGTCAAGATTTTTATATTACCACTTGTCATTTATGCTCTTCATGCAGTCACGCCACTCAATACCATATTTGGTGTATATCAAACTAGCGAAACGGCCGCGAACGTGCCATGAGCGTGGCATGCAAGCCATGTTGCACATGACATGTCATGATTTCCATATGGCCACTTGGAATTTATGTTCGTCATACAGTCACGTCACGCAATATCAAATTTGGTGTATATCATGTTAGCGAAACGGCCGTCAGGGCGCCATGAGTGTGGCATGTAAATCATGTTGTACATGACATGCAGGTCATGATTTTCATATTACCACCTATCAATTATGTTGGTCATGCAGAAATGTCTGATCGTACCAATTTTTGGATATATCAAGTTAAGAAAACGGCCTCAGGAGCACTATGGCCATAGCATGTAAATCATACTTTTCATGACAAGTTAGTCATGATTTTCATGATATGACCAGTCATTCATGTTTGTCATACAGTCATGTTATACCATACCAATTTTGGTATAATTCCCATTAACGATACGGCCAGGAGCGCACAATGTCGTAGGCGGCTGATAGATAGATAGATAGATAGATAGATAGATAGATAGATAGATAGATAGATAGATAGATAGATAGATAGATAGATAGATAGATAGATAGATAGATAGATAGATAGATAGATAGATAATGAATAGATAGATAGATAGATAGATAGATAGATAGATAGATAGATAGATAGATAGATAGATAGATAGATAGATAGATAGATAGATAGATAGATAGATAGATAGATAGATAGATAGATAGATAGATAGATACGCTCAAAGTCGCCGAAGTTCGCTAAGAAATGCTTCGCATTTAAAAAAACTAGCAGTTGTTCCGTGTACGAATACAACCGATGAGCGAAGCTCCATAGTAATGGGAAGCGCGTGGCGTTTCATTGTCCAGGCAACGGACCAACTGCTGGGCAGACGATAGGGTGAAGCGATGGTTTCGCGCGTTCGCCGGTTTGAGGGGAGAGGGTAGAGTCGAAGAAGGACGGAGAGCGAGACTTATCTGCCTCCGTTTCGCATGCGTTCGTATTCTAGCGCTTTCCGCATCGTGCAGACGCCATCCGCGTTCCAGCGCTCATAAAGCTCATTTATCCTCCCGCGTGTTGGGGAGACGCCACTGCTGGCACCATGCCAGGGAGCTTCAACGGCGATGGCGGGGTGCCGGCCTAAGGAGCCTCGCTCCTAAAAACCGACTGCTCGCGCTGCACAACCGTTCACTGGCCACCCCGTATATATGGCACTGGATGTTGACCTGCAAGGTTGTGCCGGTGGGAGATTTCTCCTGTGCGTTGTCGAACGATGAAAATTCGGAGCGTGCGCGTTAACTAAAAGCGGACTGCGGGTCTCTGTGTCCAATCGGAGTCTTCTGTCTCTCATTGCCCATTAGCAGCGATTGGCATGTTCCAGTAGGAAACACCGGTCCATCACAGCGTGATTGCGCCTCCCCAGATATCTCTCCTGCGCAACGCCGCGATGAGCGCCAGCGTCAACGCCGCCGCCAGTGTAAGCGCTAGCGCCCGCTGCTTCGCATCTACACATGGTTCCTTTTAGCTGGAGATGGTGTAATTATTCTAACTTAATTGCCGTCAAGGTGTGTTAAAAATCTGGACTTGAGATGCTGTTACTAACAAATAACTACCAGGAAATTCACAATTCGTCTAGAAACCTCATTTAGTCCTGAAAGGACGGTGCTTGAGATTTCCTTCCTACTTTCCCAGTTTGTAAGACGCAAAAGACGAATCAAATCATCCTGTCATCCTGTCTAATTCTCTGTTGCACCACTTCCTACTTCATTTTGTCGCACACTTCGCGCTTGCCTAGCTTTGAAATTTATGTTTAAGTTGCTGCATAAAGATTAACTACTTAAGATCCCATCCGCAGAAAACTTCAAGACAAAGGGATCCTTTGAACTTGGAAAATTGTCTCTATATGCCTTAAAGTTTTCTTTAGGGATAAATTGGTACATAGCAGCTAAATCTTTTTTGCTAATTACTGAAAAAATTGGTCAGTATTGAACTTTGCATGCCAATTTCAAACGCTAACGACATTTGGCCTGCGTTTTAATATACTTTGAGGAGTTAATCTTCGCTGTATGCCACGGGCAATTCAAGTTTTAGATTGTTAGCGCGAGGCGAAAACACCCATCTTAAAAGAAGGCAATACATGCAAGCACAGCAGATGAGATCACGACAACACAAAAGCCGGTGTTTGTAGATTTCTTTTGTTGTGTCCGTGTTTTTCCCTCACCCTCTTTCATGATGAGTCGTTTCCAACCAGCTCAGCCTTCGCAAGTTTTAAGCAAAAGCATCATTTGTAATTTGAGGCAAGTGCACGACAGCCCTTACAAAGCATTGACTTTCAGAAGTTAGTAATGCCTCACCTTCCGGAAACCCCAAGCCTGAAGTGTCTTCAAAGGGTCCTTTCTCTTGAAGCTTTCAGCGGACGTTTTATAACTCATGATTTATACCTGCACAACTTTCTCCACGTGGAGACAAAAACTGGGATTTTTTGGAACGACATTCCTTGTCCGAATATGATCCGCGCTCAATGAAGCATACCCTGTTTAGAACGTTTGTAATTACATTTATCTGGTTGGCTCGGCAAGAGGTCCACACAGGAAATATCGGCCACAGGTGCTTGAAACTAACGCCCTGCAGTCTGATCACTGTACAAAATTTGCATACTACATTTAATCTTAATTTCCATGTCATAAATTCAGTGGTCGGTAAGCTGCCAAATCTGGGGTGCTATGCAGGATGGCCCGAGCTTCTCGGGCACACGAGTTTGCTCCGAGCTCGCACTACGGCGGTCATGGCACAAAGACAGAGCGGAGCGCGTGATAGCAGCATTGACAAAAACGGCTACATGAACGAGCGTGGCGTCAAAAACGCATGTGGGGCATCTGTGGCGGTAATCAAAGAAACACCGCGTGCGAACACGTCAGCGCCGCCACTCAGACCACATTTCAACAGCGCAGAGACGTCAGCGTGATTGTCGCGCGATCTTTTTTGCCAACTCAGCATTGCGCCTCCCACAGACGTGTTCGTGGGTGTTCTTCCACTTTCGGGCATGTTCTTTCGTTCCACCCGCAGCATGGAAATTTCCACTCTCGAAGGCAACAAGCGTGCACACGCTGCACTCTCGTGCAGCTCGTCTCGCTTCTATCAAATATTGCGGATAAATATAAGGACAGGTTGTCACCAGGGGCAGGGGCGTAGCCAGAAATTTTTTTCGGGGGGGGGGGGGGGGGCACATTCTTGATTTCGGGGAGGGCACCTCCTTTAAATGGCCATTTTTCGCTATGTATGCCATGGCGAAGAAAAAATTTTGGGGGGGGGGCACGTGCCCGGTGTGCCACCCCTGGCTACGCCACTGACCAGGGGCGCTCGCATCATTGCGGCAACGCGGCTGTGAGTGGTACGTCGTAAGCGCGGTGAAATTGAATGCGAGACATCGCAGCCACGTGATGATTTAACTTTTATTTCTTCGTGCGTGTGTGCACAGTCTGCGCGATAAAGCTGATAGATGAATCATGCCGCTCGCTGGCGTTGCGGCGTGAGCACTGCTCCTTGGAAAGCGCAAACGCGGTGGGTGGACCCGATCTTCGCCGCGGGCGTCTGTCAATCAAACTGATTGACGCGTGAACTCGGGTACAAACTCGTTGATTCTGAGAAGGCCCCAGTTCAACTCGTGATTGTCATGGTGCCGGGGTGACTGTCAAAGGTTTCATGCGGTGGACGCTAAGCAGCAGCTTCTTTGCATATGAATGAATGAATGAACCTTTATTTCGTAGAAGAGGACGGCTCTCGGCCGCAGTTTGGGAATAGGTGGGGAAGGGGTTGTTGGGTGAACAGCCTAATCATGTGAGACTGACATCAGTTCGTGTGAAGCCGTCTTCAGTAGATGTTCAGTAGAGTCGCTCTCGCGCGAGATGGTCGACCCCATCTACACCACTCGAAACAGGCCACTTATACTAGCGTAGCGTGCAAGTGATTTTTTGTGCTTCATCATTACATTGTATCGCAATGCCTAAGCTTCTTATGTCGTCGCGTGGCAAGTGTTGGATGTGCGTTCTTCCTTGCGAGAAAGCTGAGCAAATCCAAATGAGGTGGTGTAAATCTGCTCGGCATAATTCTTGACAGTGCGGGCATCGAGGAGAAATGTTTCCAATTGCGTGTCTGGTTCCAATCCATTTATCAATTACATGAGGTGTGTATGCAGCATTGGCCATAACCTTGTTCAGAAATATCTCTTGCTGTCGAGTAAGTCCGCCCTTGTCGCTTAACAGAGGTGCTGGTGTAGCTTGTAATAGCCTTCGTTTACTGTCGATTTTCAGTTTTACGCGAATATAATGCATAAATTCTCTGCTTGGAGACCCTTCGCGCAACATTTTTAGGTACGGATTGAGGCCCACCAGGTTTGGCGAGGAACGGGGGTGTGGGGTGCTCAATGAATAGTCAAGCCCACCCGCTTGCGCGGCGACCGCATGAGCGGCTTCGCTTCCCCCGTCCGTGCCCGTGTGTCCCGGTGTCCACAAAATTTCCACATTAATTCCACAGTCCTGTAATCTCTTTACCTTTTTTCTAATGTCGTTGGCCACCGCATCGTCAGTCGTTGTTGCTGTTAGCTGAGTCACCGCTTCGAACGAGTCTGTCAATATACGAAAGCTATTTCGAAGACTCTCGCTTACAGTGTTTCCTACGTCAATCGGAATAGTGTTGACCGCTCCCCATATGGCCAACAGCTCTGCATGCACGGGTGCACCACCGGGAAGCATGGCAACTGTGATAGCCATTGTGACGGGATGCGGATGTGCTGACCCAGGCCATACGAGCTTGTTCATGAATGATTGTTGCGTCAGTGTAGATGTCGATGGTGTTCTCAGGTTTACTGAGGCGCTGCCTTTTTCTCAAAGAGTTGCCTGGTTTTCGTGTTGCGCCTGGCAATCGGGCGTTGTTGTCTGCGTGCGTTCAGCGGTGCTTCCCATGGTGGTGCTGTGCTCGTTTCCTCGTGCCCCAACCGTGCGTGAACTCGGTTGTCCCAAGCCATGATTTGTTTGCCTTGTGGTGTATTTTCAAGCCGGCATCTCATGCGAATTCGTGCTTCATTGATGATGTCCCTTATTGGGGGTATCGGCACAAGCTTGAGCAGCTCTTCGTTCCTCGTGTGCTTCGGTAGCCCAGCTATCGTACGAAGGGTCGCCCTGTGTAGCTTTTCGACGTCACGGAGGTCTCGATCAGAGAGCTCATACACAGGTGCTCCATAAAGAATCCTTCCGACAGCGACTGCTTTGGCAAGTGTTTGGCACGTTTTCTGTCTTGCTCCACCGTGTTTATTGGCAAAGCGGCGAACCATGTGCAACATCGGGCTCCATGTGCGTCTTAAGGCTCGGATCCATTGCTGGGGACTGTTGCAACTAGCAATCCGTGCTCCGAGGACCCTGATTTGTCCGTTGGTAGAAGTAATGTCGCTTTCGCCGATGTGTAATGTAATCTGCTTGCTTACATTTGGTCGCTTTCTTTCCGTCCACGCTAATCAATTCCGTCTTTTCTGGCGACAGCTGCAGTCCGAGGTCATCTAAAGTATCCGCGAGGGTTAGGATAGCTGCTTGGAGTTCAGTTTGCATGCTCTGCTCGTCGGGATAATCTGCCGCTTCTGTCCATATTGTGATGTCATCTGCGTAGATAGTAAAACGGGCCGAAGTTTCTTGCTCAAGCCTCTCTGCCACCCGCGTCATGGCCAGATTAAAGAGCAAAGGACCGAGGATGGAGCCCTGGGGTACACCCCTATCCAGATAATAGGTCCTCGGTCTCCATCCCGGTGCTTTGCCATGGAGCCTGATTGGTCTACTTTGGAGAAAGTTGCGGATCCAATTATATGCTCTCTGGCTGGGATACCTTGCTGCCAATTCCTGTAGTATGACCTCTTGTTTCACGTTGTCAAATGCTTTGCGCATATCTACTGCAAGGATATAGTCCGGCATCTGTTTGCGAGATTTGCGGTTGATTACTCTGCGAAGCAACCACAGGCAGTCATGTGTGCCCATGTTCGGCCGAAAACCTGCCTGCCCAGGGTGCAGTCCGGGTTTCACGTATTCGATGTAATACTGTATCCGCGTGTTAAGCATTCGCTCTATGAGTTTGCAGACTGTTGAAGTCAAAGCTATTGGTCGCAGATTGGCTGGCTTTGTATGGTCTTTTCCCGGCTTCGGTATAGGATAAATGAGCGAAAGTTTAAGCGAATCGGGGACAAGGCCGGATTCCCAGGATTCATTAATGACAGTTAAAAGTTTTTTCAGAGTTTCGTCGCTGAGATTTCGAAGTTCTTGCCAGGTCACTCCGTCGTGTCCAGGAGCGGACTTCTTTTTGCTCTGGGCCAACGCTGCTACGAGCTCACTTAGCGTGAAGGGTTTGTCAAGCTCCGCTTTAGGTTCCTCTATCCTGATGTACGGGAGTTGTAGTGGTGGTATTTCAGCAGCATGCGGGAAGAAAGTGTGAACGACGCGGTCCTCTAGTGCTGTAGGCTCTTCCCGTAGGAAGAGTTCTGAAAGAGGAGGCGAGCCTTTCTTTTTGCCAAGTAGGCTCCTGAGAATCTGCCATAACCTTTGTAGGCCAGATTCACGACCCAACTTTGCGCACGTATCGTGCCGCGCATCGGCTTCGAGCATTTCTTGGTATTCTTTGATCAGTCGATATTGGCGTTTAAGACGCATGAGGTCCCGATGACGTTTTCCTTTATATCGGTACTGTTGTGTTAGGCGATTAGCCTTGCGCCAGAGATTTGCAAGATGCATATCCATGTGCGTCGCGGTGTCATTGCATGGGATATATTCCCTCGCGTATGGACGCGCCTCCGCGACCGCAGCGCTGAAACCTTCAAAATCTGAGAAACAATCCCCGGTGGCCATTCGAAATTTTTCCCAGTCAAAAACAAGTACCTCTTTTTTCTCTCTAACCTTTTTCCGATTGAGCGTAATGATAATGGGTAGGTGATCACTTCCCCATGTTGTCGATTTAACTTCCCACTGCCGCACGAGCCCAGCAGAGGCTAGCGTCAAATCGGGTGTCGTGTCCTGTTGCTTCGCGTGCAGCCCTATACGGGTTGGGGTTTCCGGTGAATTGCATATATTCAATGTTGACATTCTTTGCATATAAAATAATTTGGTCAGCCTTTACTACTTGTGCAAGGCTGGAGCCATAGAGGAGGTTGTGATCACCTAGCTTCTTCCAGCGTTTTAAGTCGGCCGTCTACTCAGTCTCCTCGGTATACGCTTCGAAGTAAAGAACGCATCAGCTTAATTTTGATTATACTAATTAGGCAGGACTTAATTACCATAATGTTGAACAGTTTTGTCTTGATTGGTAAGGTTTTAAGTAAAACGACAATAATTACCTCGGGTGCAATTAGCATGATCTTGATTAGTATGCAGCTAATTAACACAAACCTAATTCGCATGATCTTGATTAGCATCATATTATTAAGGTCTAATTAGGATGACTTTACTTAGCGTGCTTATAATTAACGTCGCGTTAATTAGCCTGGTATTAGCACGATCATAGCTTTACATGGCTTCATTAGCATGGTCTTAGTAAGGTATGGCTTCATTATCTCGATCTTAGCATGCATTGGCTTAATTAGCTTGTTCATAGCATCTCGACTTATTTAGCTAGGTGTACCGCCCAGCCATTTATCTAATCAGCCGGGCGCACGTCCTCGGGCAGCGAGCACACCATGAAGGGATGAAGAGGGCGCGCGCCAGTCGAGCAACGCGCAAGAATGTGCAGGCTGACCATGATGATTGTACAAATGGCCTCGGGTTTAGCTACGGTCGCGATATTGTAAGGTGTTCGGTCGGAACTAATCTCAGAGGCCACCGTGCTAATTATTCTAAAGGATACTTAGTACAGACATTAAAAGCTTCAAAACGAATTTAAACAGCCCCTGCCTTTAAAAAATATCATCAGTAAACCTTTCTGGCACTTTTATTGCATGGGTGCACTTTTGCACTCAGTGTAACGACAAACAAATGAAAGAAGATGCCTCTGGTTTGAAAACACCGCCCAATTTTGTCGACGGTCCTTGACGTGACTCCGCGTTTCCATCGTAACCAATGGAACGCAGCGCGCGCAGAAGGGTGGATCTGACCTTTTCGTACTGTTGGCTCGTTCAAAAGGGGGTGTCGCCGGAGCTCGGAAAGATCCCGAGTTTCGCCAAGCTCGGGCCATCCTGCATAGCGCCCCTGGTCTACGCTTGATCGACACTAATTTAGTTTCATTCACGTCACTCTCTGCTTAAACTATACATGATTTAATGATCATCAGCCTTATAAGCCTAGTTTTGGCCCACTGAAGGACGGAGGCCTCTCACAACAACCTACAATTTGGCCGATTTTGTGCCAGCTTATTCCACTTGATTCTTGCGAAAATCTTAATGAGGCGCTGTAACACTTTTCAGCACGGCCAGAAAACGCTGCTCATCGGTATCCTAGGCTCCTAAAATCACGCTAACCAATCAATAAAGGACCCCTGACACCGAATTTCGGGAACTCAAGATGCTTGTGTTTGAGACTCCTGCATGCGGGGGCACTTCTGAGCGATTATTAGGGACGAGCGTTGCCTCTAAGATTTATTAATTTGGTTTTAGAGTAAAGGTGAGTGCTCATCCGAGTATTCAGGTCCAATCAAAATTTCCTGTGGTCTGACATAGACAGAGGCTCCCCTCGTGACGTTGCAGAGGTCGGGCAAGTATTGTCGACGTCAGAGAACATTTCCGGGGCGCGCACAATACCCCGACTGGCACCCGGCGAGGACTATTGCTCGTCACCCCTCTCGCTCTGTTGTCGGGCTGCTCTCAAGGTGGTTTTGGCTGCTTACGCCAGGAATGCTTTTCTTGTTCCTGCGGGGGACACGCTCAAAGCACCCACATCGTTTCACTCTTCACCTCCCGCGGGTACCCTATTTGAAAACGGCGCTTTCAGCGTCACCGAAGCTTGAGCGCACGTAGTCTCAGGCGCTGCCCCGCTGTGGGGAGCTAGTTTCTTATGGTGTTCAGGCGGGCGTTTCGAACTGAAGCAAGATCGTTCCTGAATTAACGACGCTAGCATTAATTATACGATGCGTTAGAGCGTTTACGATTCAATTTCGGCATTACCAGACGCAAAGCTACAAATTACTGTAAAAAAAACGCAAACAAAACTGTCGCTATGAGGGGTCATTTAAGCGCAGCACATGACCTGAAAATTTACAATTAATTCTCCAACTTGGATAAAAATCGCTCCGTTTTCTCGCTACAAATGATGCCATATACCCAAATTACTGCGTCATCACCCAACGTTCACAGTCGTTGGCTGATTTCAGCATCGTGAGCTGCAGAGTTACCGTGGCTGCCGCGGGATACCGCCACGTGTCGCGCGTGTGCTCGCAATCACACTGACATTTGCTACCAGCGCGTTGCGAGAAAAAATGAAAAGAAATTGCTCAGGGTCATGACGCGCGCTGACGAAGGGACGCATCTTTTTCCCTCTTGTCGTCCCCCCTCACTACGTAATTTTCAGCGCGCTCGCAGGTATGAAAAGAGACAGCGCTTAAGGCGTTCGGAAACTCCCTGTAACTCCGCTCCTACTTAGAGATTCTAAGAATATTTGCGCCAGTCGATTCTTGGGGCAATAATCTTTTCACGGGAAGCCATTACAAGACTACTTGGAAAAATGTCGCAGCGCTAATAGAATTTCAAGTGTGACTCGTTTCCGTCCACGGCTGCGTTTTCCTTCCCTTGGAAACCACTCCGTTGCTCCTTCTGACCACCGTTTCTTTGTTCTATGCATTACGTGGCCGGCCCACGTCAATTTCTTTCTCTTCATGTCCAAGAAGAATATTGTTGACGCATGTTTACTCGGGCCATTCTACCATCCACCGATCTCTCAATGTTACGCGAACAATTTTACACTCCATTGAACGCTGCGTGCCCCCCCCAGTTTCTCTGTAGCTTTTTCTTATCCTCCAAGTTTCGAACCCACATGTTAGAAGTGGCAGTATTCAGTGGCTGTGTACTTTCCTCTTGCGGGACCACAGCTGATTGCCTTTTATTATTTGGGAGGGCCGCCCGTATGCGCTCGTGCCCAATTTATTCTTCGGTAAGTTTTTTTATTCATGAGTATGCTGCCCTGTTAGTATTCACATACGTATAAATACTCTTGCGCATACCCTGAGAATTGGTTGACAATCATCATCTCAATGTCACTCACCTGGCAAAAATCAACTGTGTCATCAGCATATACATTGATAGCCCAAGGAAGGGCCAGTAAACAGACTCCGACTTTTAGGTGCGAAGCACATTAAGGTCTCGGCTTCTTGACGTCTAATGTCGTCACGATGTGTCATGTAGTCACGGTTCATCATAAGCGGGTTTGCACAAAAAAATGGAGTAAATCTTGCTACTCGCCACCGGTCTATTAAAAATTAAAAAGGCGACAGTTAGCCCAACAAATAGCCAATGGCGTTAGTGGAGCTGAAACACATTTACCTACATGCCGTAGGCAACTGACACCGGGCATGTACGGAAGAAGAACAAGGAGGAGAAGAAAAAGAAGCATTTTAAGGTAAGCTGCATTCTGGTGCAGTTTTCCGACGACGTTAGTGGAGCGGAAACACCCTTCCCTACATGCCCGGTTTCAGGCTTGGCAGCACTAGAGCCTCATCAAAAAACTCCCTCTCAAAACACTCATGCTTCGCCCCTCCCCAGGTTTCACGTTAGTGGAACTGAAACCCGCTTCCCTACATGCTTCGCCCCTCCCCAGTTTTTTTACACCTCCCAAACAAGCTCACTAATTCTTGCAGAAGGCCACGGCATTCACTTTTTTGCGAATATCAGAGCGCTGCGCACCACGCAGCCTCTAAATTTACACAAACCATTCCCGCCCCCCATCTTCGGCGCTGTCCAATCCTTCTCGTACGCGAAGTGACATGGCCCATAGGCAACTTTATGCAGAACCAACTTCTTCGATTGTTCATTTGCACAAGGAAACCAAGCCTTGGCCCTTCGGTGATGCAGTTCTGGCCGTTTTGGCCGCCCAAATCCGCATTTCCATTTTTTCTGTGCTGCTCTCTACCGTTTTGGTAGAGCCCCGAGACTACACAGTAAAGAAATTTACACCCTTAAAGGTGTTATGCGGGTGTTTGCGTTAAAATCACCCTTATGAACATCCTTATTACACCCTTATTTTCAAAATGTGGGTGTTGGTAAGTAAAACACAATGCAACACCCCATTTACACCCTTATCTGAGGGGTGTAATGAACAAGGCTACAAATGTACCAAATTTTTGGGCAGGTTTTGCTTATATATTAAGTATACATGAACCGTCTTGATACCAGAAAGGCCCGTCCTACTAGCTGCTTGCGGTTCTAGTAACGAATCGAAGTAGGAAGTAACGTAATGCAAGCGAAACAGAGTGTTCATTCATAAAGCGCGCGAACTACAAAGACGGAAGACACAAGAGGAGCGCCGCTTATCCAATAGGATCAGGGCCAAACCTGTTGTATGAGTTCCTCTCGTCTTTGTCATTTGCGCGCTTTGAGAATACTGAAAAAGTGAACTAGCCCTAATCAAGGTAATGTTGCGCACAATCCCCTTCCCCCCCCCCCCCCCTTAAGAGCGATGATCTTAAAGATGCAGGTAAAACATCTGCCATCTGCAAAATACCCTCCGCGCAGTTGAATTAGCCATAACCTCGACGGCAGCGGGCGATCAGGTCCCTTAAAAATGGACATTGACGTGATGCCTTTTGAGCCGGGCACGTGTTGTTTAACTGCTGTTGCGAATATTGCTCTTCGTGCTACACATTATTCGTTAAGTGCTGCAGAAAAATTAAAAGGCGGGCACCGACTATAAAAAAGAATGCGAAAAAAGACCTTTCGGTTCCCCTGACGGAGCCTTGCTCGCAATGACGGGAGCCTTGTTGACTAGATTGCGAATAAGGTTCTCGTCAGGGGTGCCAACTGTCGCATTTGTAGATGTGAAGCATCTTATGGCGAACCTTAATCCGGTGGTGGTGGCGTGCGGCGTGGCCTCCCTTACTGCGCATGCGCAAACCCTTTCAAAAAAAAAATAAAAAACCTCCTTTCCCCCTCTCTCTCTCCTCTAAGCATCCCTCCCCGCGGAAACCACACCCTCACTGTGCATGCGCCTCCCCTCCTCTCTCCCCTCCTACGCTACCCCCCCCTCTCTCCTCCAGGCATCCCTGCACGCGGTGTCCACACTCCCACTGCGCATGCGCGTCCCGCCTCTCTCTCCTCTCCTACCCTCCCCCTCTCTCCTCTAGGCATCCCTGCCCGCGGCGTCCACACTCCTAGGCGCTGCGCCGTGCTCCCGACCGGGCTGCAGAAATTAGACGCCTTTTCCTTCTTCGAACCACAACCACCACCACCACCACTCCCACTGCGCATGCGCGTCCCCCCTCTCTCGCCTCGCGACGCGGACGCCGGCCGCGTCTGCTAGCGAGTTTCTTGGCTGAAAAAACCGACTGCTCGCGCTGCACAACCGTTCACTGGTCACTCCGTATATATGGCAATGGATTTTGACCTGCAAGGTGGTGCCGGTGGAAGATTTCACCTGTGCGTTGTTGAACAATAAAAATTCGCAGCGTGCGCGTTAACTAAAAGCGGACTGCGGGTCTCTGTGTCCAGTCGGAGTCTTCTGTCTCTCATTGCCCATTAGCAGCGATTGGCATGTTCCAGTAGGAAACACCGCTCCATCACTGTGTGCTTTGCGCCTCCCAAGTTTTCTCTCCTGCGCAACGCTGCGATGAGCACCAGCGTCAACGCCGCCGCCAGTGTAAGCGTTAGCGCCCGCTGCTTCACATCCACACATGGTTCCCTTTAGCGGGAGATGGTGTAATGTTTTGATGGCGGGTGCCCGTCTTTTAATTTTATGATGTTACTTCCCGAGCGTACGTGCTTCCGTCAAAACCTCAACTTCATTAAGGGCGAGAAGTCAACAGTACTGCACCCTTTTCAGTGGTGGTCTCGTTCGAAGGACTGCAAGCAAAGTACAAATAGGTGTTCTCTTCAAGTAGTGTAATGATCCATGCATGCAATGTTGCGTGGAGCAATGTCTTTCGCAAAATGAAGGCGCTCATGAAATACCGCCTGCGTGGCCATGAATGCACAGTCGTGCAGTCTCGACTACAGGAGCTGTGACTGGGCACCATCCGCGTACGGTGGGCCAGGTGTTAGCCACGGGAGTGGGGTTAGGGGCAAAAGTGCTCCCCCGCCCCCAGGCCACACACACCTTGATTTTGCAGCCCTACCACTGCTTGCTTCACGTTTATGCTTCATTTATTTCTTATTGTTATAATAAGTTCTGCGTGAATAAAGCAGTAATAAAAGCGTGCACTGTCGGCGCAGAGCGCTACGAATCTCGGCGACGTGTGGCGAGGATGAAAAAGAGAAGCGGCGCGACAGGAAAGACGACGGCAAGTTGCTAGACTATGGACCCAACGAGGACGTGCCGACCCGCAGTTTCGAGCGAAGGAAGCCTAGGCTAAGCTACCAAGAATAGCCGAAGACAATGAGTTTTGAGTGAGGGAGGTGGCGTCGCGGGAACGGCACGACAAGGCTCATAGCGAAGACAGACGTTCGACTGCCCATCAAGCAAAAAGAATGCCGACCCTCGCTTGCGAGTTCTAGAATATTTCCGTCTCCGAGAAAGAGGGGCTACAGCCGACGCTGAGGGAAGGTTTAGTGGAATCACATTCACATCGCTATACCACAGCTAATACAGTACTTAGTAAAAGTGACCCTAAAGCTCTGCAAAAGCCATTAGCTCCGCTGTTTCACCAGTCTTCACGACGCTAAGTAAAGCTACGCTAAATATTGCTCTTGAATATAACATTCGTGCGCTGTGACAAGCAGCCCTTGCAGTCCTTACAGCATCGTCGCAATGCACACTGCGATTCGAATACTGTTAAAGAAGCATAACGAAATAGGCCGCAGAAGTAGAGCTGCGGCCGCGCAATCCAACAACGGCTGGAGCAAACTTTCGCCGGCGCCGGTTCGTCTCGTCGCCTAGGCAACCTCGGCTGCACTGACCGCCATGCGTGCGCAGCGCGCGGGTGCGCGGGACTGTCCCACGCGACTCAATGCGCTGGCGAAATAGTCTCCGTTTTTTGTGCGTGTGGTGGTGTGGTGCGCGTCGTTCTCGATTAGTCGAGTTTAGCAGTCGGTGTTTTTTTGTTTGAAATGTGCCTGCGCTCTGTGCTCGTCCTTTGTGTTCTGCCAGTGCTGCTTATTAGGAAGATGCACTGTACTGAAGGGGAAGCCTGCAGCTTCATATCATGGTACACTGGAAGTGAAACGGTATGTACCGCTCTCATGTTGCTGTGGTCAGCGCTTTGTTAACTGCGTGAGCGCGATAATAACGCCGTCAACTGAGCCTTTCTTCACTAGTGGACGATAAGTCAGCATTTGTTTACGTAGCGAGCATATTTGTGTGTATTGTTTCATCGGGATGATGACAAAGTTGTGTGATGTTAAGTGCGGGCAAACTTTTCTTTCTTTGGAGTTGAAAGCAGAGTGCGCATGCGCGGCTGTGATTCGGCGAGGGATTTGAACAGAGTTGTGGCGGCGCCCTTCTCTGTTGGTAGTGGTGTTTGGTGCCCCGCTCGCGATGAACCTCTATTTTGGTTTAATAATAGTTGAGTGGGGATGGCGCCTGTTAGCTCTAAGCGTAAACCATGTCTAAGGTGCGTATGCTTGGGCATGTTGTTAATTCATGTGCACTATTTTTTTAGCGCACAAAAGGACCAAGGGCGTGGTGTCCGCGTCGTTCTTTTCCGTCGCTGTCCGTTTTGTGCGCTAAAACTACCGTGATACTCGGGCTGATGCATGTGGGTGATAACACAGGATATTGCCTCGCGTTAGGTGCGCCTCGCGAAGCTCGCCTACGTGCTAATACATTCCGTTTCGTTAAATTCGTACCGATGTTTTCATTCATCCGCAACGTAGGTTGCGGGATACTGCTGGCACCCATGCATGTGGAGCCGTTCGTTTAACTTGACTTGTGTTTGAACGGATCTTTCATTGTGTGTGTGTGTGACCAAATAGCCGTACCTTAACTGTGCAAGCGCTAGTATGAGGATAAGTGCTGGCGTTCGAACAAAATTTATTTTATTCTGTTTGTTTCCACCATGTGTAGCTTTCGTTACATTGTTCTGGTTATTAAGAGTTATTCACTTCACCCCATTTCGTTGTTTTAACTGCGCTAAGTACTTTTACGTGTACAAATATTATAAAACGCAGTTTGTACCACCACCTGCAATGACATTTTCTGATAAAAGCCAAACCTGATAGTTTATCCGATATTGTAAGTTCTCTAGTCATACGTTACAGATGTTAAAGGGATTTGTGCTGTGTCAAGCATATCAATAATTTCTTTGTTGCACAAAACTCGCGATACACATACTGCACGATATGCATGCATGTGTTGCTACTAAAATGTAAGATTACGCAGCGTATTTATCTGAGAACACAACAAATATAGAATGCTTTTTTCGGGATCTTGGCATTGAAACAATTAAATAACTTCAGCAATCTGTTTCACCGAATGATTATTGTGTATTACTTAATTCCGGTCAATAGCTTTCAGGATTCTGGTTATTGGCGATTGTAGGAGAAGCTTACGTACTTTTGCTTACAGCTTACAGCGCCCGTCCTCATGCCACCTTCCTTCGTCCTGTCTTTGCGCTGTTTTGTCAAGTTTAAAGTTATGTACCAACTAGCCCACATTTCGCCGCTTCTCCAGTTTACATATTTTATTGTGATGGCATGTGGTTCATGACCGGTGCTTTGTAAATCTAGGAATATCTGCCTCTTCTTCCCGCACAGCCATTAAGCAGCCTACGCTGCATTAGTAAGGAGTTCAGCTTTTTTAGCTCACCAGGATCATTGAAACGAAGGACCATAATTTAGCAGTATGCAATAGTCAGTGAGCGAAAGCAATTTCTTACGTTATATAATCGTGTCAATGTGAGCCGCGTGAAGAACACTACTTCAGTTTTATTCGCAAGCAAACACATAACTACACATAACTTAATTTTACATGTTACCTGCACTGAATACATGATGAATGTGAATACCGTCGTGTATGCGCAGTGGTATTGTGCCTTTATGTAATAAATAAAATATTTATATTGGTCGCATAGCAATGCATTCACTTTAAGAAACACATCGTATGAGTACCATGATATATCTGCAGAAATTCACATATGCCTATGTTGATGCATACTTATGCATAGAACTCAACTTTCACATAGACGTAGTCGATGCATAAAGCTAATGGGGCATCATCGCCTAGGAGCTGTATACCTTTGTATTGGTGCGCGAGCAGGCTAAAATGGTAAAGTTCAGATCTTCGTCTTTTAACGGAATAAGGGCGCGCACACGGACACTAGAAGAAGGAAACGCACACAACACAGGCGCTATGTTGCATGCGTTTTCTTCTTCTAGTGTCCGTGGATGTGTGCGCGCCCTATTCAGTTAAAAGCTGAACCGATACCAACCAGCCGAATTAGCGGTGCTACTTCAGATCTTCGGCATCAAAGGTATAAAATGTTCTGCCACAGCACGCTTTTTATTGAATTTATTCCGCAGCAAACCCTTTTTTTTTTTTGCATTTGTCGCTGTGTGGAGTCCGATGCCACTTGAATATACTGGCTATGCACTTCATTTATACCTAAATATCACCAAGAAAGCAATTAGTCATACTGTATGTTACACTCTTTGTAAAATTTTTCGTCATTGCTCCTTGTGTATTTATTTTAGGTTTCCGGGAACGAATTTGGCTACAAATTTGGCGCTAAAATTTATTTGCATGGCTACTTTGAGCCTGAGTTTTGGCTCCTTTTCAAGTCTACCCAACGGCAACCCTGAGGGCATTCCTCGTCAGTGGAATGCACATTCCTGATCAGTTTTACAGCGAAAGCTGTTATCAGGTCACAACGCCAGCGGGATAGATGTCCACCGCCGCCGCCGTCCGTAAGCGCTATTGCCCGAAATAAGACAATAATGAAACGATAAAAGAAATTCTAGAAACGTCGGCCTGGCTATACTCATTTACCAAGAATTGGCACCTCCATATACCAGAGGGTAAGGTTACGTGCCATCGACCTCAGCTTTTCAAGCTGAAGCGATGGCGCCAACCTGGACGACATCACCTACCTAGCCATTGGTAAGCAGCCATACTGTGCACTCGGCCACGGCTCTGTTGACAGTGATGGTGTATGTGGCATTACAGCGAAAGCTGTTATGAGATCACAACAAGAGCCGATTTTGGCGCCGTGGTTATAGGCCGCCGCCGCCGCTCCCGACCGTAACCGCTATCGCGAGAAAGAATTTCTCGGAACAGATGGGATTTGAATCCGGGCCCTCTGCGTGGCAGCCCAGTTCGCTACCACTGAGCTACGCCAGTGCTTGAAACTCGGTTGCAAACTAGCCCTGAGCAGGCTTCATGTCGGGTAAGGAATCTCGTTAACATGTGTAATCAAGCGTTTTAGAACAGTAAAGTAAAACCAGGCGTCACACAGTGCGAATTCCGCAACGAGTTGGTCGTTGAATGCTCCAACCCATTACAAAAGCCTCAGGCATACTTATTAGAAATACGTGGCGCAAGGTTACTACAGAGAAGAGACAAGAAGAGACAGAAAGAACGCCAACTCACAACTAAGTTTATTTTCATGAAGCATTCACCATATAAAGGCTCTTGAAGGACATGCGCACAACTTCCACTCACTGCACGTGCAGAAAGACGAGGTTTGAAAAGATCACAATCATGATATCTGGGAACCAGCAACAAACAAAGGTATCCTAATGTAAAGCCATCGAAAAAAACAACGGAAACCCAAACCTGCGCAAAGCTCGTGGAAATCACTAAAAAAAAATGACAGACACTTCGTAAAAAACCATCTAAAGTACATCTACATCCAACAGTTCAAATTCACTCGTATGCAACAAAACTGATGGCACGCTGACGCAAGAATCACCTTTCTTCCTTATGTGAAAGGCTTCCAGTAACTCCCTCGCCAGCGCATCCCGGCTCCTTCCAAGTAGTCGCGTGCGATCGAACTGCGGTGTGCAGCCACACGAAGCACAGTGAAAGGGTAAATGAGACCCTGTTCCAGTCCTAATTGATAAAGAATGCTCCCTTAGACGGTCATTTGTACAGCGCCCTGTCTGGCCTATATAGACCTTGCCGCAGCTCAGGGGTATTTCGTAAACAGTGCCCACAGCACAACGCAGAAAGGGGCTTTGCATGCTTCTTATCGCACGCCGCCTTGGCACCGCTCGAAGAAATGCGGGCGCAGAGCCTTGAAAGCTTATTTGGAGCAGAGAAGACCACAGGCACATGGTGCCGAGTTGCAACCATTTTTAGGTTGTGGGAGATTTTGTGCATGTATGGCACAACATGCGGTCTTTTTCTCTGGCCTTGCAATGGCTCCTGCCTACTGCGTTCCCCTTTCAGCCTCTGAAGCAATGTTTCGGACACACTGACTAAGACTGACTGACGCACTCTAGCGAGGTAGATGTGGTTCTGAACCAGTTTCGACAACATGGAAAAGGCTTGGTCTTTACCCATGAGCTGCCCAATGACAAGAACTTGCAGTTTTTAGATATTAACTTTACTCTCGGTGATGGTCATGTCTGTTGGAAGTTCAGCCCTAGAACGAGAAAAGGTCTTCTTTCATACGATTCCGGGCATTCAAAGGTGGTAAAGAGGGCTATAGCTGCAATGTGTTTTCGTTCTGCGCTGTCCGAAGTCATGCGAGCACACAGTGCATGATAGTTTCTCCTCTTAGTTACTGCGGCTTACTGCAGCTGGGTTCCCTTCTTCGGTCTTAGTCAGTGTGTCCGAAACGTTGCTTCAGAGGCTGAAAGGGGAACGCAGGAGGCAGGAGGCCATTGCAAGGCCAGAGAAAAAGACCGCATGTTGTGCCATACATGCACAAAATCTCCCACAACCTAAAAAAGGTTGCCAACTCGGCACCATGTGCCTGTGGTCTTCTCTGCTCCAAATAAGCTTTCAAGGCTCTGCGCCCGCATTTCTTTGAGCGGTGCCAAGGCGGTGTGCGATAAGAAGCATGCAAAGCCCTTTCTGCGTTGTGCTGTGGGCACTGTTTACGAAATACCCCTGAGCTGCGGCAAGGTCTATATAGGCCAGACAGGGTGCTGTACAAATGACCGTCAAAGGGAGCATTCTTTATCAATTAGGACTGGAACAGGGTCTCATTTACCCTTTCACTGTGCTTCGTGTGGCTGCACACCGCAGTTCGATCGCACGCGACTACTTGGAAGGAGCCGGGATGCGCTGGCGAGGGAGTTACTGGAAGCCTTTCACATAAGAAAGAAAGGTGATTCTTGCGTCAGCGTGCCATCAGTTTTGTTGCATACGAGTGAATTTGAACTGTTGGATGTAGATGTACTTTAGATGGTTTTTTACGAAGTGTCTGTCATTTTTTTTGAGTGATTTCCACGAGCTTTGCCAGGTTTGGGTTTCCGTTGTTTTTTTCGATGGCTTTACATTAGGATACATTTGTTTGTTGCTGGTTCCCAGATATCATGATTGCGATCTTTTCAAACCTCGTCTTTCTGCACGTGCAGTGAGTGGAAGTTGTGCGCATGTCCTTCAAGAGCCTTTATATGGTGAATGCTTCATGAAAATAAACTTAGTTGTGAGTTGGCGTTCTTTCTGTCTCTTCTTGTCTCTTCTCTGTAGTAACCTTGCGCCACGTATTTCTAATAACGATGCACCAACTGGCCCAACATAACGTACTGTCAGGCATACTTCTTCATCGTCGTCAGGCACAGCACCAACAAAGTGCACATATAGCCTTACAGGTGTGTAGCGGGTACCACGCTTTTCCCAAGAATGCCGAATAATGGCATAGTGGACGCTTCCTCAAAACACAAAAGTTATGACGATATATGGCGTAGTGGCCGGGTGCCATGCAAGTGTGCTTAAGTGTGCCCCCCAGTAGTGTTTAAAGAAACGCTCTAGAAAGGCCGCTCTTCCAGCTTTCGCCGTGACTTTGCTGCGCGTTCCGCGCAGCCCCTGGCGGTTTTTTGGAGTTGCGTGTAGGAGATCTAGGGTAAGGACGTGTTTTTCAAGGGCTCCAGAATGATAGCGACTGATAAGTGTCTGCAGGATTTAAGCTTGCCTCTGTCGGTAGCTTTATCAGCACATAAGACATCAGCCTAAGACTTCATTGGGCTTATTATCTTGTGCTGTTCTTTTTTTTTTTTTGTCGGTCGCTTGGTTTCTTTTTTTGTTGTTGTTGTTCTCGGCCAGCACGTGGCTGAGGTATGCATGTACACCGGCCACGAATTTGCACATGTGCTTTGAAGTGCAGCGTGTTCACTGAGTTTCGTGGCGCCGTTTGGATTAGGGCAGCATATGTAGTACTTTGTGGCGATCTTGTCTGACAATTTTCTAACACGTACACACCGACGAACTGGTGTAGTTATGGCCAAAAAGACTGTAAACTGTTCAGGGTGCGGGGTAAATTTGAAAATGGAGGTTGCTGAGGATGTGAAATCAAAAGAAGCAGACTCCAAATGTAGACAATGTGGCTTCGAGGCGAAAATGGAAAAAAATGATGGCTGGCCAATGTGTGCTCATGATATGAATCACAGAGCTGAAGAATGCGTTGGCGATTGAATGACAGTGAACGAAGACTATGGGAGAAAGACTTACGTCAGCTGAGGGGATGTTATCGAAGGTGGTCAAGGTGAACTAAGAAGGCGCAGGCGACGGGGAAACATTTGGGCATCCACCCTTTGTGTGGGAAAGGCGAAGGGGATCAGGCGTGACAAAGGCAGGCACACGGGTCATAAGCCCAGCTTCCGAGATGTACTACGTGTTGGGGGAGGGAGGTGACGAAGCTGCGGCCTTAACTCACGCAAGTCACCAAGTCACTATCCAGCTGCACGTTTCTTCAGCGTAAAAGTCTGAGCATGTTATTATCGCCGGTGACTAACTTAGTTGGATGCGCACAGGCAATCAAGTAGAGGGTGAAAGGCCATAACAGAATTTCGATTGGGACGTTCCCAGGATATAGGCTGTGTTCAGTCGTGAGGCAAACGAGCCTCTCTCTCACGCCAACACAAACACACACACACACGCGCGCACATGCACACACACACGCACACACACACACACACACTTCCCACTCGCTAGACTGCCTTCGCTTGTCAATGGAGACCTTAACTGTGCCGCAAGAAAAGCCAAAGTGCAAACGCTCTGCGAATCCTATATTTGCATCTACCTCGAATTTTCGCTCACAGCCAACATTGCTTTTTCACTGACAATTAAAGACGCCGACGCCACCGAAACCAGACTTTCTGTCTTTAACGCTATGACCTTAAAATTGTGGATGAAGGGAGAGATGTTCGCTTAACATCTTCAAACCTTCGATGTGTTAACTTATGCGCGGTTTCATACATCCTGTGCTTCTGGTGTGTTGCGCGCCTGCACTTGGCGGTATTATTGCTTAACCCCACCGAACATGCAGATGTGCGCTTGGCTTTACGCAGGCTCAGCACACGTTTGCTGGAACGCAGCGGTGCGTGAGCACTCTAGCAGACTCCCGGAACTGGAAGTTGAGATGCAGAGAAAAGTGCTTAGCCATCATCGTATACTCTCGAAATTAGACGCTTAGCGTGCTGCCTACTTTATCTGAGCGCTCTTTTTCTCTCCTCGTTGTTTCATTGGCTTTCGCGTTTCAAAAGTGGCGAGTAAGTTTAATCCTTACCATTCCTATCGTACTCCTTCCAGATCCGAGAATTTGTATCTAAGAATTGCGCACGTAAGAGAAAGCTTCGTGATTTCGGCCTCAGAGGCGTTGCAAGCTTTCTGCGCCTCAACTGGTATTGTAGAGCTTCCGTGACGAGTCCACCTTTGACCGTCGTGTGATGGCGTCATAATGTGACGTCATGCGATGTGGCGGCACAATTACACCATAGCTCTCAATGTTTCTGGCGATATGTGACGTCATAATCACGTCATATGGGCACGTTATGACGTAATGATATTTTCATCACTCGTGTTGGCACCGGCGATGCGGTGCGTCGGTCTATTTGCGTGTAACAGCAAAAGCTGTTACGAGATTAAAACAAGGGCCGTTCCTGGCGCCGTAGTTTTTGCCGCCGAGGTCCGTAAGCACTATCGCAGAGCCATGCCTCTGCTACGCCGGCGTCATGTCGGGCAACGATCGACGTTAACAGACCTATGTAATATAGCGTAGTAGAAGAGTAAAATAACAACCAGGCGTGTTACAATGCGAATTGTGTAACCAGGCGTCACACAATACGAAATGAGGAACGATTGGGTCGTTAAATGCTTTCAAACAATTAGAAAGGGCTATGCCATAATTCTTCATCGTCATCAGCCAGTGCCACCGCATCAATAAAGTGCGCATAATGCCTTGCAAGTGCGTAACGGGTACCTCGCTTATTAGCAGGAATGACGCATAATGGCGTAGTGGGTGCTTCCAAACTTGTCGAAAATTATGATTTATGGCGTAGTGGGTACCTTGCAAGCGTACTTGTATTAGTAGCCCAACATAATTTACAACGGGTTCTAAAAATGCCGCTCATCTTCCAGCTTTCGCTGTGACTGTGCTGCGTTTCCCGCGCAGGCTTCTTTTTTGTTTTTGTTTTTTTTTGACACCTAACGCTTTCGCTTTAAAATATCGGGAAGCAGTACACTTCCTTTGGGTGCTTTATGCAATATTTCGTGCTGTCGAACAAAAAGCGACCTGCTGGACAATGCGCAAGTTCGATATCCATAAGTGAATATTTACGGAAAAATATTCGACTTCGAGAAAACTGAATACCTGTACAGCGTCCATGATCGCATAATGGTCCTTTCGTTGGGCCGTTGTATACAACATGACGAACGCTTTAAAGAACGCGCAATACGCCACGCCAATTCCGCCCGCAAACTGCATTTCAGGTACGACCGCTACCTACTGAGAAAGAGAGAAAGAAAGAAAGAAGGAGCATGGCTGATCCCTCTGTCATAGAAATCTGTCTCACGAAAGTGAAACGTGTCTTCACAGAGGTTGTTGAGCAATCACTGTGCATTGTTTCGCCACAAGGGCGAATGAATGAATGCTATAGCAATGAATTGGAATGTCACACTAAGAACGGAAAGCAGCTCAAAACTTGTAGCGTGCTTCTCAAGCAGAAAAGACGCACGCAAAGAACGTACACAAGACGAACGCGAACTAAACACTGTCATAATTGTTACTTCTTGGTGTGTGAGCAGCGCGCTCCCTTCGTAAACGCGGCCGCTGCAGCGAGTGAATTGACCTTCGTGCTGTCTGTAACTTCAACGCAAACTTGCGGTGAAAGCACAAGTTGTACAAATCGCCTCCGTCACAAGATATGCGCGCGCGCACGAGCGACTATGCCCTGTAGAGGTGCGCGCGCATCGCAACGCGCGGGGTGGCGACCTTTAAAGCGCGCTCTCCGCGCCCTTCGCGCCAACTCGTTAGTGATAACAAAAACACACTGAAGCCACTGAGCTCTGTGTTCCGCGAACGGTAAATGGTGTATATAAATAGCTCGCCATTGGTAAGCTAAAGAACGTATATACGCTCTGTGACCGGGTCGATTCGCGCCACGCGATGCGGAGCGAGGAGTCGTTGGTCCGACTCGCGGCGACGGAACTTCTTCTAGTTTTAGGGGCGAAGCTCCTCAGGGTGCGGGTCGTTCCCTCTTCTGTAGTAGTTGTAGTATGTATGTAGCCACCTCTAGTTTATGAATTGCTCAATAGATGGCGTTGCGTGTACATGTCCTTGGAAATAATATCGCTAGATGGCGTTAGTGGTTTTTCGTATATTTGATGATTAAAGATGATAGATGGCGCTGTGATAGTGGAGTGCTCGGAAAGCTGCTGCAGCGCGCGCTCGCCGACAGGACCCGCTCCTACGATCCCGCCCCCCCCTCTCCTCTCTCGCCTCGCGACGCCGACGCAGGCAGCGTCTGCCAGCGCGTTTCTTGATTGAAAAAAAAAACGACTGCTCGCGCTGCACAACCGTTCACTGGCCACCCCGCATATATATGCACCGGATTTTGACCTCCAAGGTAGTGCCGGTATGAGATTTCTCCTGTGCGTGATTAAACAATAACTGACCGCGTACATGTAAAATTAAAGTGAGCTGCAAGTCGTCATGAATATACAATGTTTGTCACGTCTTTACATGATGATCGACTGGGCAAGATTTACGGAGGATTCACGGTTTACCGATGTACCTCCGGAGCTTCGCCCACTCATCATCATTCACTCCGTGGATGGAGTGGAAAAAACTTTATTTAAAACCGGCAGACTGGCGGCCTGGCCTAGGCCACCCGGTTGGTCGCGGTAAGGTTTAGCCTTTCCGCCGCTTCCCGGGCCTGCTGGATGGCCCAAACTTGGTCTTCAAGTTCTGAGCTAGCCAGAGCGTCGCGCCAACGCGTCTCAAGGAGGTCCGGGTTGTCGCGATCGAAAAGCCGTGTAGTGTGTGGGCATTTCCATAGGATATGTTCTATGTCTGCGTATTCGTGTTTACACAGGATACAGCCAGCGTCGGGGAATTGCCTGGGGTAGATGCGGTTGAAGTGCACTGGGTTTTGAAAAGTTCTCGTTTGCAGACGTCTCCAGTCTACTTCTTGTGACCTATCTAGTTTACTGTGGGGTGGTGGGTGTATTTCCCTTTGTTTCTTGTAGTGGGTCAATATGTCGTGGAAGGTGAGAAGCTGATCCTTATCATCCTGAGTTATATCGGTCCCCCCTGGGATCATGAGATGGGTGTTCCCAGCCGCGGATGGTGAGTTCGCGCGCGGCAAGGTGAGCCTTCTCATTCAGGTTTGGGGGGGGTTTTGGGGTCCTCTTCATATTCTCCCATGTGCGCCGGGATCCATTTCAAGTACCTAGGTGTAAAGGCTCCGTTCTTGAAGTCCTCTGCCTTGCTGTTTAGGATTCTGGCCGCTTCACTAGAGACCCACCCTCTTGTGTAGTTTCGAATTGCCGGTTTAGAGTCGCTAATAATTCTGCTGTGACCTCTGCTGAGTATGGCTAGCGCTATGGCCATTTCCTCCGCGGCTTCTGAGTGTCTGGCTTTTACTGAGCTGGCCGACGCTATCATTCCTTTCGTGTCGATCGCCACGGCCGTGAAAGCTTCCTTCCCGGGGTACCTGGCCGCATCCACGAATAGGGAGTTCTCGTTCTTGGCATGGTTTTTCAAGATTGCTTTCGTGCGGCATTTCCTCCGTTCCACGTTGTAGATAGGGTGCATATTTTTTGGTAGCGTTTCAGTGATAATTTTGGCTCGTACATGTGGGTGGAGTATTTCCTTGGGACCCCTCATTCCGTGGTAATTTATGTTCAATTTCTCCATGATTTCCCTGCCTGCCCACGTGCTGGAGAGCCTTTCGAGTTGGGCTATGTGATGAGCTTCAATTATTTCGTCCAACGTGTTGTGGACCCCCCAACTGCAGCAATCTTTCGTTGCTGGTGTAAGATGGGAGACCTAGGGCTGATTTCTAGGCCTTCCTTATGAGAGCATCTATCTTGTCCTTTTCCGCCTTGTTCCAACGGACGAAGGCCGCTACGTACGTGACATGGCTCATTGCAAAGGCATGGACCATGCAGACAACGTTTCGTTCCTTGACGCCTTTCCTTCTGTTGGTGACTCTTTGAATTAACCTAATCGCTGCCATGACCTTGCTATTGAGGCGCGCCATCGTGTCATCGTTTGTACCTTTGGCCTCGAGCCAAAGCCCTAGGATCCGTATACGTTGTACGATCGGGATCGTCATCCCACTCTGGGTGGTCAGGGTGATTCATTTGATCTGAAAGTCGGCGGTTCCCTTGGGCGGTCTCCCCAGCTTCCTAGGGCGGTACAGCAAGAGCTCCGACTTCTCAGGAGAGCACCGTAGCCCCGTGTCGGCTAGGTAGCATTCTACTGCCTCGACCGACTCCTGGAGTCTTGCCTCCATTTGCCCAGCGTTAGTGTTCTGAGTTGTCCATATCGTAATATCGTCCGCATATATCGTGTGATTGATTCCTTCGATGTTGTTGAGCTTTTAGGGTAGTCCAATCATTATGAGGCTGAAGAGCATTGGGGAGATGACGGAGCCTTGTGGGGGTCCCCGCGCTCCCCATGTCGACTTGTATGCTTTCTTCTTCATCTATTTTAATTCTAGCTTTTCTGTCCGTGAGAAAATCTCTGATATAATTGTACGCGCGCTCGCCCAGATTGAGTTGTATCAGTCGCTCTAGGATGGTCGAGTGATGAGCAGTGTCGAAAGCTTTTTTTAAGTCCAGTCCTAGGATGGCGCGGACCCCCCCATCCTGGCACGTCAATCACCTGTTCTTTTATCTGAATCATGGCATCGTGGGTCGAGAGTCCTGGTCTGAAGCCTATTATAGAGCTGGGATATGCGTTTGTTGCCTCAAGATGCCCGTTGATCCTATTTAAGATAGCATGCTCCATAACTTTGCCGACACATGAGGTAAGAGATATCGGCCTCATATGCTGGATGGCTGGCGGCTTTCCGGGCTTGGGGATAAGGACCACGTCCGACTTTCTCCACTCGTCCGGTATTTTGCCATTCTTCCAACATTTGTTGATGTAATCTGTGAGGTGCTATGCTGTGATTTTTTTTATTTCCCATCAGTTGTCAGTGGAGGCGTGGTGGACCCCGGCATAAAGAATTTTCATGATAAAAAAGAACGAAAGCAAAGCCGTACTTCAGGCGCGCCCACGCCAATCTTCGCTTGCCCCGTTTCCCCGATTGGAAAAAGGCTCCTGATATTTATTTTTTACCTTAAGGATGAATTCCCTGTGCCTGTTTATACCCTGTAGTATGCTTTATTGCAAGTATGTCGATGACCTACAGATAGGATTTAAGTTGTGAAATCTTGCACTTTGTGAGCGGTTTCGTCTGTCTCGCTGAGGCCAGTTTGCCTTGAGAATGGCAGCCACGTGTGCGAGCGAGAACGGGTTCAGCTTAAGTCCACGAAATAACACCTCAGTT
>JALIZH010016238.1:0-72339 GCA_030522465.1 Rhipicephalus appendiculatus | reverse complement strand
AAGTTAAACAGACTGCGTAGTGGTTCGAAACGACGAAACGGAATATACTGGCAGATATTGCATATATATGCTTTATGGACCTGAGTCATAAATACGTGCCTCAGCAGTGGTCTAATTACGAAACCGATGGTTTCTGGTAGGCCCACATTAAAAGTGGTAATAATGAGCACCATAGTGTCTGTCTATGCATCTATGGACTCCCTCCCTTTTTCATCGCGCTGGCATGCACATGAATCATGAGCATGTGCCTTTGCTGTGCTCCAATTACGATACCAACGGCTTCTGGGAGGCCCTGCATGGAACGAGGCAATAATGATTACTTTGTTACCTGCCTGTTCGTCTATGGACGCCCCCCTTTTGACGACACGCCGAATGAAAGCGCTAATTGACGCCACCAGGTTGTTAACGACCAGCGGCAGTCCTCAGTCTTATTTGCGGGACTGTAGGTAATTACGTTACCACGGCGACAACCCTCTCAGGAACGCTTCTTTTTTCCCGTAGGCGTCCTTGGTACGCCTCGATTAACTCTTCATCACGGAGGAATCCGCAGTGGAGAAGAAGAGCGCATCCGGTGGATAATGGTACGACTGTTGCACAGGCGGATTACGACATCATCAGTGGCGGAATGCGATGGCACCTGTGCCCTTTGAGCGAACATACAGGTTCTTTTGAAGTTAGCTCAGTAATGTAATCTACCTCCCTCGTATATGCATCAGCTGCAGAAGGAGATGTAGGTAGTGTAAACGGCTACAGTGTAGAAAACGGCCCAGACAAAGGCCTCTTATTGTCGTATACCTTAGTTTTTTTTTTCTTTTTTATAAGGTACTAGCTCCAACAAATGCGAAATTAAAATGCAAGTCGCTACAAGAGAATGTAGCTGTTGCTGTTGTACGTTAGTAGGGGCCAATGTTGAAGACGTATCGCCAATCTGCCGATCATTATGTCAGGGGCGGAGGTAGCGGGGCGCATGGGGGGGGGGGGGGGGGGGCTGGAGCTCTCCCCCCCCCTCCAGAATTTTTGCTTGCCCCCCGATGCTTCCTCAAGAGCAAACAGACAAAAGAGAACGCATGAGTTACACGTCTTCCTGCCCCCCTGGACGAACTCACTTGTCGTGGGTGCGCCCCAGCGGAAAATCCCGGCGCCGCCCCTGTGTTATGTATTGGTATTTGAATGTTGATTCCTCGCCCCCTAATGCTAATGCCCCAAGCGGGTGCTGTAGGTATTTTAAATATATAAATAAATTAATTTATCAATATTATTATTAGTAAATAATTAAGTAACTTTCTTTGGCTTGCGGCAAGGTAACCAATGACAGGGATAGCTGAACGCCTCGCCGACCGCTCCGTATAGAGGCACATGAAATAATTAAAAAAACAAAGACAAAAACTAAAGGCAAAAGACCGGCAAACTTCAGAGCAGGCACCACTTTTAGTGGCCGAGCAGGCTGACAGGTGACACGGCCGGCTGTCAGAAGCAGCGATTTAATTTAGAATATTTTGCGTGGCTTACATTTCCCCTTAAATTCCCTGTTTTAAATATTTACAAAATTTGCTGCTATTTCTCGCCTATTATTATTATTATTTTTTTTACTTTGCCTACAAGAAGAATGTTTGCGGCATATGCAGCTAACGCGTATTCGAATGCTGTCGTTCGCCAGTACATTTCATAAATTAATTTTACCGGCGACTGACGATGATTTGCATTGATGCCATGTCCAATATGAAAAGGAATACTCCTTGAGGAACAAAACATAACACTCAAGAGTTCCCATGGGCTAAGTTCATGGGTTGTGAGTCGAGCTACCAGTGCACAATAGAAATTGACAACTCGGAATACCCAAGTCCAATAGGGTCAACGAAAAGAAAGGACAACAGAGTAATGCAATAACCCGCCAAAGAACAATCAGAATAAATCGCAGAATACTACACTAATACCTGCGAATGTATGCACAGTGAATGTAAGAGAATACAATTTAAAGAGATGTGGCATCATTGGCAATGTAGATGTACTTGATATGGGCAAAAATAATCGTGCATACTGTTGCATCGTGTATTCGTTGATTGCTTCTAATTCATCTGAAATCTTGACATCTTATTAAGGACAACGTTTTCTAAGGGATTTACAATGGGAATTAGTCAAAGGGAACGACGATGTTCTATCTCCAATATCTCACGAAGAATATCGGCCGATCCAGAAGGCATAGCGCTCTCAAAGGGGCCTACAACGCTTCTCAAAGTAATCGTCGAATGGAAAATTAAAACAGTTTCTTGTCTCACAAATCTACTACCGCAAAAATTTTTGGAATTCTTCATTTATGAGTGGAGTTACAGGAATTCGTCGCATGCTTACACCTATTTTTTCTCTCCTTTCATAGTAGCGAGCGCACTGACAGCTACGCCGGAAGCAGAGTGACAAGGCGGCAAAGATGATTCCCTTCGTCAGCGCGCTTCATGCCCTTGAGCAGCTTTTTGTCTTGTTTTCTTCCAACGCACGGCTTACTTTCAGTGGTATCACGAGCGCGCATTGGCACGTGGCGTCATCCCGCGGCGGCCGCAATAACTATGCAGCTCACGGTGCTCAAGTAGCGAATGGTCATGGGCTGTGGGTTTATGGCGCAGTCATTTAGGTTATGAAATCACTTGTCGAGGGAAGAAGCAACGATTCATATCTGAATTAAAAAGTTAATTGTAAATTTCCAGACCACGCACTGTGCTATATTTGGAATGTCCGTTCTCAGAAGCCTCGACTACCGATCGGAAGCGTTTTCTGACCATGCTGAAGGAGGCTTGACTAGCCCCTTTAAAGACAGATGGCATCAACCACCGTACTTGCATGCTAAGAACATCCGTTAGCACGGACTTAGTTTGTTAGCACGAACTATGTAATGGTAAATATCGGGCAGTGTTAATTAATGTCGACCAGATCATGACACGTGCTAACTCAAATGTAAATGATACGGTTTTATAAGGCAAAAATGCAAGATGCGTATAAGGCATGGCGTACAGTGGCGAGGGCTCTGCAAATTTCGACCACTTGGCTTTTTTTTAACGTTGACATAAATGTAAGTGCAGGGCTTCTAGCATTTCGCCTCCCTCTGAATGCGACCACCATGGCTAAGATGCCTAATTGGTTGGTAATGTCTCGCTTGATATTGACTATTAGCAGTTATAAAACCAGCATCGTCTCCATCTTTTACATGTTATTTGGTATTTTGAATACCCTCACAGCCAAATGACATCATTGTGTACTTTTGTGTAATTTTCTCTTTTTTTTTCTTTTTTTTAGGTGCAGAACTCATAGATATGGAGTAGCCGAGGTAATATGAACCTCAACCTCTCCACAGCAAGACAGGTAGAACAGAACAGAACAGGAGAGAGTGCAAAAATACGTAAAATCCTAAATAATCCGCGAGTAATGGAGTTATTCAAATCTAACGGGAGAAGCGTGTATGGAAAAGGGTCCTGCATTAGGGGTAGCTAATTCTCTCCGCAGCGCGACCCCCTTCAGCCACACCCGTTGCTTGAGCCTGAGAGAACCCATGCTTTGCCGCAGAAGCATAAATCAAAATGAAGCAGTCACGTGCTTCTACTGCGGAATGCCTTTGGTCCTTGGCACTCTGGGAGTGAAGGTGGGCAAGTAAACAGTTCATGGAATGCAACATCACGTGTGCTGGGCCCTCATTATGGGCAAAAACCTTGCATGGCTATAGTCTTGCACAAAAAAAATGACATAACAGGTCCAGCTAAATAAAGGTTTGAAATAAAGGTTTAATCGAAATAAAGGTTTGATGCAAAAGTTGCCCCTCCTCCCTTCCATGATTTGGGTGGGTGGCTACCACATATTGATTCTGAGACAACTTGTACTGCGGCAACGTCTAAAGGCTCACTCGTTGGCTCATTAGCTCACCATAAGTTTGTGCCACAGTGAGGGACTTCGAGGGTGCGTGAGAGTAGCGCAGTGGCGTTTATGCTTCACGTCATGAAGAGGAGGCGGTCTAGGGGAGAATTCATGCATTTCTCTCGAAATTCGGGTTACGCTTGAGATTGCCACGTTATAAATGCGAAGCATTTGTCAGCGAACTTTGGCGACTTTGAGCGTATCTGTCTATCTATCTAGCCCCCTGCGACTTTGTGCTCTCCTGACCGTATCGTTAATGGGATGTATACAAAAAGTGGCATGGCATAACGTGACTGTATGAAGAGCGTAAATGGCATGAAAATTATAACATGCATGTCATAAACGGCATGATTTAATTGCCACGGTCTTGGCGCTCTTGCAGGCCCTTCGTTAACTTGATATATACCAACATTTTTATGCCTTCACAAGAGTATATGACAAACATAACTTGACAAATCTTAACGTTCAAATCATGAAACGCATGTCATGTTATGCATGATTTACATGTCATGGTCTCGCGACGCTCACGGTGGTTTCACTTAGGGGTTATGCAACAAAACTCGTATTCCGTGACGTGAGTGTATCACGAAAATATATGACAGGTGGTAACATCAAAATCATAATATGCATGTCATACATACATACATACATACATACATACATACATACATACATACATACATACATACATACATACATACATACATACATACATACATACATACACATACAAACATACAAACATACATACATACATACATACATACATACATGCATGCATGCATGCATGCACACACACACGCACGCATACATACATACATACATACATACATACATACATACATACATACATACATACATACATACATACATACATACATACATACATACATACATACATACATACATACATACATACATACATACATACATACATACATACATACATACATACATACATACATACATACATACATACATACATACATACATACATACATACATACATACATACATACATACATACATACATACATACATACATACATACATACATACATACATACATACATACATACATACATACATACATACATACATACATACATACATACATACATACATACTGTGACAGTGCCTTAGTTTCACTGCACTCTAAATAATGATCTAGTAAAAAGGGTGTCTTCTTGTTCCCACAACAATAATCGTCATCCGGCTTGCTTGCGCTTCCTTTCTTGAAAACTCGGCGCTTGCCACTTTCCTATTCAGAATGCTATCTGACGCTGATAACGCGCATGTCGTTCGTGACCTGAAACTGCCGGGCACGTGGCGATAATGCAAGGAAAGGAAAGCAAGATGACGATTATTGTTGTGGGAGAAAAAGACACCCTTTTTACTCGATCATTTTTTAGAGTGTAGGAATGCTTCCCATTTAAAGAATATCGTAACGGAAAAGTCTAGGCTCGATAACACTGGGTACTACGAATCCGTGCAACTATGTTACGAGCAGTACTTCATATAAAAAAATTGAGCAAACGAGCCGAATAAGAAGAATTAAAGGAACCTATTACTTCTGCTTTGAATAATAAATGGTGGTGTTCGGAAGAAAAAGAGGAAATATAGTATAATCAAAACTTACTCGCAATGGTACACCAACTCACAACTGTGAATGAGTTTACAGCTTCCTGCATTCTCCAATCTCCACGAAAATCGAGATTGCGTCTTTGCTTCTACATGGCAGCATTGACATAGCAGAATTCGTGTAGCCTAGGCAGTGTGCAGATAAGGCATAAATATTTCAGTAGCACTCAAATATCACGGCTTTATACCGCACTACCGCCAACGGTAACGACGTCCTCAGTGTAACACACTTCAAGCAATCATCGCAGCGAAATTGGGAACAAAGTTATCGCATTCAACGCACAGGCTGCAGTTTTCGTTCCAAGAACAAATTGTTCGGTTGTTTGGAACGTCTGAAGATAACGCTATGGAGTCCTCGAATGCCGAAACGACTACGCTTTGAAATGCAAAGTGACGCATCGTAATACAAGGCAAAAAATACGATATTTTAAGAGCGCTCCTCCTATTTCGTTTGGTTTAAAATGAAAACGACGTTCTGAGATTGTTCGGTAATGTAGGCATCAGATTCTTTTTGAGAGTTATGAATAACTTCGAATAAAAATTGTGATGAACGCCCACTTAACTATGTGAGCAGAATCAAGAACCCTATTTATTATAGGGGACCTAAATATGTATCTACAATTCTTAGATTAATGTACACTATGTATGCGTGGTTATTATGGGTGAGTAAGAGGTTGAAGAACAGCAAAAATAACACCAAAATAAAGAAAAGTAGCCGGTTATCACTTTGTCTTAGCGAAACTGATGGTAAAAATCTCTCAAGTGACCAACTTCCGCCGTCGGAGGCGGAAGAAGAAATAGCGTCGTTAAATCATCCCTCGAAACTGACTTCATCACGCACGAAGGAAAAAAATAGCACGATGGAAAGAAAACCTCCTCTATGACAATATAATTGCAGCCTCAAGGAAATCAGATCAGCTTGCTAAGGGGAATGGCAACACAGATAATGAAGAATTTATGCTTGTCTTTTACTTTCAGCTTGGCATTCAGAACCTCTCGCCGCCAGTATTGGATTTGTGCACGTTGACGTTTGTGACTAGTGTTAGGGAAATTATTGTCACTCTTTTCTTGCCTTTTTCTTTGAAGTGCGAGACGCCATATGCACTCGGGCTGTCGGCGTCTGCTGTCGTCGAAGCCCGTCACGGTGTCTCCTGTCGCTTCTAGTCGCGGTAATGCAAGCGGCAAACAAGACGGCGCTTTCGCTGCGGAAAAGCTTCCGAGAACGAGCGCTCGCCAACGAGAGACGATGCCATCCGAGCTTCGCCGACTGGCAAATTAGACGGCGCGTGGGCTCAGGAAAAGCTCTGTTTGCGATGGAGGCAGTCTGCGAGCTATCTATAGCAAGCAATGAGAGGGCGCTTTCCTCTCATTACTATTCACAGATCCCTATGGTAGAGATATTCTTTTTTCCATTTCAGCTTTCTTCTTTCATTTAAGTGGCGTACATAATATATGCGAAAAGCGAGGTCTAAAGACGTTTTTTTTTTTCGTTGAATAAAGAAGGCGCCAAAAATTCAACAAAATCGAAAAGACAACAAAATGTTGAACCGCACTTTGCGAAAAATCCAGGGTCTGATTTACGAAGGTCTTCATGTGTGAGTGATCTTTAGTACATTCGCCGGCAGCCTTCACTAATTCTGTATATGCATCTGCACTGGCTCCAAACTACTTCTTACGAAGAACCACGAGGTTAGATTTCGTACGCTTATAATATTCCCTTTCGAGACATCCAACAGCTTATTTTAAATGCAAAGCATTTCTTAGCGAACTTCGGCGACTTGGAACGTATCTATCTATCTATCTAGCCGCCTACGAATTTGTGCTCTCCTGGCCGTATTGTTAACGGGATTTATACCAAGATTGGTATGGCATAACATGACCGTATGACGAACATTAATGACTGGTCATATAATGATAATCATGAGTAACTTGTCATGAAAAGTATGATTTACACGCCATGACCGTAGTGCTCCTGAGGCCGTTTTCTTAACTTGATATATTCAAAAATTGGTATGATGAGAACTTTCTGCATGACCAACATAAATGATAGGTGGTAATATGAAAATCATGACGTGCATGTCATATACAACATGATTTACATGCCACGCTCATGGTTCGCTGATGGCCGTTTCGCTAGCTTGATATACACCAAATTTGGTATAGCGTGACGTGACTGTACGGTGAACCTAAATGACAAGTGGTAATATGGAAATCATGACATGTCATGTGCAACAAGACTTGCATGCCACGCTCATGGCACGTTCGCGGCGATTTCGCTAGCTTGATATACACCAAATCTGGTATTGAGAGACGTGACTGTATGACGAGCATAAATGACAAGTGGTAATATGGAAATCATGACGTATCATGTGCAACATGACTTGCATGCCATGCTCATGGCACTTTCGCGGAGGTTTCGCTAGCTTGACCTACACCAAAAATAGGTATTGCGGGACGTGCCTCTTTGGCCGTTGTGACGACACGTCGTTGCTGTCCAGGTCCTCCGAGGCGAGCTTGGCCTGCCACGTTTCGAGAAGGCGTCCGTCCACTCGAGCGGCGTCACAGATAGTCGGCGAAGGCGATGTGTCAGTGTGTACACTTCACGGGCACGCAAGCACCAAGGTGTCAGGTACGCCGCAAATTGGGCAAATATATTCGTCTGTGCATTAGTATGCCCTGTGTGTAAGTGTTGCTCTGAAGTCTTCTGAGTATGGTGATGACCTTTTTGTTAAGCTTCAAATGTGGTGGTGCGTTGTCTATGCGTTCCAGCTTGTGACGTAGTATTGCAGAGGGGGGGTGATGAGGACGGAGTCAGCCTCCGCGGAGGCAGTCCTGGTGTCTGGTGAGTGGGAAGGTATAGGCCAGTAAGCGTGATCGCGGGCTAGGGCGTGTGCCGTTTCGTTCCCCCTCCAGCCGCTCGTGCCTAGGAACCCATGTTACACAGGTGTACGGCATCACTGTGCTTCGACGCTTCAATATCTTGAGTGTTTAGGTCGACAAACGACCTTTGAAGTGGTTTTTCATGGCTGCTTGCGAATCGGTAAAGAGCACAGCTGCATCCAAGGACGTGGTGGTAGCTATTGCGATTGCCGCCTTCATCTGCAGTTTCTGGGCGTCGGGCGCGAACTCTGGCAGATGCGAGCCCTATGCCCTGAGAATCTAGGACGCTCAAAGCATAGGCGACTCTATTGGGATTCTTGGCTGCGTCTGTATGTATGTCGTCCGAGTCTTGGCTGTGATTTCACCGTAGAACATTCACTCGGGCTTGCCTTCATTTCTTGTGATGCGTGGGGTGCATTTTCCGTGGGATTCGTGCAATGCAGAAACATTCGCGGATATATCGCGGAATTCGTTCTTTTCAGTCTGTGTCTCGGTCCGCTATAAAGCTTTCGCCGTCGTTCAGCCGTTGAAGCACCGATCTTCCTGTGGGCGAGAGCTTTAGCCGTTGTAGCTGACTACCCTTGTGTGCTTCGGCTAGTTCCTGCCAGGTGTGGTGCTCGCCAACCTTGAAAAGTTTCGTAGTGGAAGCCGTGAATGGAAGCCCCAAAGTGATTTGGGTGGCCTTACGAAATATTATGTTGAGCTTCTCTACCTCTGCATTCTTCAGCGCGAGGTGGGGGAGTGTCATTGGTCATTCGGCTGCTGAGGAGAGCTTGCACCGCTCGCAGCGTGTCTTGCTCTTTAAAGCCGCTTCTACGGTTGGCAATTTTCCTGGCGAGATGTGTTAGCTGCGACAGCGTGCGCTGTAGTCGAGGGTGTGTGGCCGCCCCTTACCCATGTTTGTGGATGTTGAGGAGGAGGGCAAAACTTATATTAAAAGCTAGCAAAAATGGTTTTCTTGATTGCGGGAGGCGACGATGTGGAGTCCCAACACTCGTAATGTTTGCACTTACGGGATGGGCTTTCCATTCAGGGTGGCGCTAGCAAACGCTACCTTGTTAAACTCCACAATGAAAACTAACTACAAACAACACGTTCCAGTGCAATCAGTCTGTTCGCTGAAAATGGATGAAATGTACGATCTACCGGGCCAACAAGTAATTAGTATAGCAATGTAAGCGACAAGGTGATATTGTCAACAGCAGCTCAGGCAAGCGCGAGTAGCCGCGATGCAGCTTTGAAGCACGTAGGGTAAGGCGGGGTAAAATGAGACACGGGGCAAAACGCGACATTTTGGCTTTGCCGACCTCTATAGCTAATACAGAAAGCACTTTTCTTTGTTTGTATATTTTAGTAAGATGTGCTGGTAGTTGTCCACCTTTTGATGTCTAAAAAGTTGATGATTGCTCACAGCGTTCGCGCGGGAAAAATTACGCCGCTGGTGTCAGTGTGTTCGTGACCCGTCAAAAAAGGGGGCGAAATTCTTCTCGGCCAAATTTTCGGATCCGTGCATGAAGCTACTCTGGCGTCACTACAACAACATAAGTATTTATATTGTTACTATATACTACTAGCTACATACGACCAAAATTTCAGTTCAATTGGTGGGCGGGGCCAAAGCGGAAATTTTTTTTGAATTTGGGCATGTGAGGGGGGGCAAAACGCGACAAAAAAGGCATTGATTGCCTTAGAGAGTGTCTCATTAAGTGAACCATTTACTTACACTCATTATATATTATATTTTATTGTTTAGGAAGGTTCGGCCGCACATGAGAATATCACATAAAGATTCCTGGGAGGAAAACGACGTGAAAAAGCACTGACTGCTGTTCAGGACATCCACTCCATTCGTGCTGCACCGAGATTTTTTCCGCGTTCCCAAGGATGCTCTCAAGAGGAGAACGCAAATTTGGAAGAATCTCCCAGTCAAGCCGTTCACAAATACGTCTCGCCATCGAGTTTTCCTTCAATACCAAATTTGTGCTAGAAAATTCGAATCTAGCACAGTTTTAAATTCATCGCCTCACGAAGCCCGGCTGACGAAGCTGAAAGCCACGAAACGCCCGTGCAGTTCTGCACCAAAACGGCAAAAGGAGGCGAAGAAGATGCGTCAGATTATATCTAGCGTCCAATTGTTGAATAATCCAATGAAGTGCAAGCTTTCAACAAAATGCAACAATAGCACAAAGAAAGACTGGTGGTGTTTGATCTGCAAGTTTTGGAGCAAAACAGCACCGGATTTTGTCTGGATTCAATGCGTGGAGTGCAAGGACTGGGGTTATGGAGGCTGCGTGAGGGCCCACGGAGTCAATTTCAAGTGCTTCTACCGCAAAAACTGAAGGGATAAAGTTTTTTTCACACTGTCTCGTTTTTTGCCCCGCAGGTTGGGGCAAAATGAGACATCTGGTGCATTTTTTATTTCTTTTTAAAATAAACTTTTTTGACTGTGGTAACATGGTCATATTTATGTAGCTTATACCTTGTACCCAAAGGAAAGTTTCTGCATTGAAGTTTAAGGATAACGAGTGGAATAAAAATTAATATTCACTGTTTTCAAATTTTTGTCTCATTTTGCCCCACCTTACCCTAAAAGAAGTTGTTTTGTCTGCGCCTGCAACCACACGGCGCGAAAACTGCACATCGTTCTGGCATGACAAGAAAGAGTGTTTTCGGATGAGTGCGTATGCTGTCACATGCCGCGTATTAAGAACGGCGAACGTAAACAAGGCTTTAGTCGTGAGCAGTAGCCAGACTAACGGAACAACCTGTTGCTTTTCTTCGGCTTCGAGAAAACCTAATAACGTGGAGGCTAGTTTCCTCCAAAACTTTTTTCAGCATTCCAGTTTTCTAAACCTGAGAACACAGCACAAAAAAATATGTCGGCATTTCAGTTCCTATCAGCCGCAACACGTACGCCATGGGTGTGCACATGCGGAGCGCGCATAGCCTTCAACATGACGGAAATGTGCTCGTCGGCCTCTGAGTGGCCGCATATTTTGTATAAGGTCTACCGGGTGTTCAAAGTTAAGCTTTATGCTTTTCTTAAAATTCAGCACTGGGAAGAACATGAAAACTACCTTTACAGATAACATATATATCCAGGGGGGACACAAAGTGAGAATATAATTATCACTGTCAGGAGCCCAATTAACTCAGAGTCAATAATTAACTTTTTAGTGACTGCAGCAAGCAAGCATGTTTATAATGAAAAGTTGAAGGGAGTCGCGTTTATACACAGTTCCATTTGGAAGAATTTTTCGAGCATGTCTGTGCTCCGAGATATCCCGCTGCAAAGTTTAATTGATTACGCATGCAGGGCGCTGTTGATCAGCGCAATGTTCCTCCCCGATGTGACGAACAGTCATTGCTTGCTATCGCCAGCCAGTAGCAAAAGGGTAACCGTTATCATCTCTGCCTGTGCCTTCGACCCGTTATCAGACTAAACGACGCACGCAACTGCCACGTCCCACCGGGGAGGAGTTTGCGCCACCGCTGACTGTCTTGCATGCGTAATCAGGTAAACCACAATTAAACTTTGCAGTTGGATATCTCGGAGCACAGACATGCTAGAAGAATTCTTCCAAGGGGAACTGTGTATAAATGCGACTGCCTCAAACTTTTCAATACAAACATGCTTTCTTGCTGTAATCCCTAAAAAGTTAATTATTGAATTTGAGTTAATTGGGCACCTGAAAGCGATAATTATTGTCTCATTGCGTGTCCCCCCTGGATGTATAAGTTATCTGCAAAGGCGGTTTTCATGTTCTTCCCAGTGATGAATTTTAATAAAACCATAAAGCTTAACTATAACACCCAGTATATGTAACGAGTGTCACATTGTCTGCACTGCGGATAGCCAAAACTTCAAACACAGTTGGTGTCGCCCCAACACGAAGCTGTGCTCGGAATTCGCATTGGGGTCTATGGTAATTGTCGGCGAGTATTTTTCTCTCCTGATCCTAGAAATTCCACAACCGGGAGGCTACCGGCTCACGCTTCACAGTATACAAATGCTTAACACAATCTTGCTCGAACAGCAATAATTCATTCCATGGTACCATGCAACTTTACGGCAAAGGCACCATATAAATTGTTACTTCTATCAAAATAAAAAATTCAAACCTCATACTTTTGCAGCGTCAAGCCCTTCTCCGTATTTAAGATATTTGGTTTTGCCATGCAAGCGCAAGTTCATGCCGCTGGATTTGGTTGGAAAACATGGATGGCTGTGCAAATTTTGCCACCGAATCGCAGAAAAATATTCATCCAAACTCAATAACTTAGGCAGAAACTACGAACTTTTAGGCTCTGTTATTCCAGGTGCTTACATCATGAGAGAGAAACCACCTTCGCTTCTAATTAAAACAATCAAGCACGACTATGTTACTGAGGTGACAGGGAGATTTAATGTGGTTCTATGAGCGGAGTCCATATCTATTAAGGCGAACTCTTTAGATGCTTCATGAAATGGAAAAAAGTTACTGTTCGCGTCGGCGGCGTTGGCATAAACATGACTGGTACAAAAAGTCTGAGTCATCCAGAATGGTGCAATATCTCGGCGCCAACACGAATTTTCCAAAGAGGAGGAAGAAAAAACGTCTACTTTACGAAACGGTATGTGGTGTTAGTCCCGCTTCTACTCTAAAGGGGAGATCTCCTCGTTCCGGGAACCCTGTGGCCTTCACTGCCTCCCTTGGCCCTGACGACATGACGTCGTTGTTGTCCAGGTCCTCCGACGCGAGCTTGGCCTCCCACGTTTCGAGAAGGCGTTCGTCTACTTGACCGGCGTCACTGGTATTCGCCTAAGGCGCGGTGTCTGCGTGTATAGTGCACGGGTACGCAATGACCATTGTGGGCCAAGGTGTCAGGAACGCTGCGAATTGGGCAAATATTTTCGTGTAATGTGGGGTATAGTCTGTGCATTAGTATGCCATGTGTGTAAGTGTTGCTCTGAATTCTTCAGAGTGTGGTGCTATCCTCTTTGTTAAGCATCGAATGTGGTGGTGGCTAGTCTGTGCGTTCCAGCCTGTGATGATGCAATATTGCAGAGTAGGTGATCGGTACGGCCTCAGCCTCCGTGGACGCAGTCTTGGCGTCTTTAGAGTGGGAAGGGATAGGCCGGTGGGCAGGATGGCGGGCCAGAGCGTGTGCCGCTTCGTTCCCCTCCAGCCCCTCGTGCCTAGGAACCCATGTCACACAGGTGTATGGCATCGGTGTGGTTCGACGCTTCTATATCTCGAGTGCTTGGGTAGGCACACGATCTTTGAAGTAGTTTTGCATGCCTGCTTGCGAATCTGTAAAGACCACAGCTGCATCCAAGCACGTGGTGGTAGCTAGTGCGATTGTCGCCTCTTCTGCAGTTTCTGAGCGGGGGGGCGTGAACTGTGGCAGATGTGAGTTCTATGTCCCGAGAATCTACGACGCTCAAAGCGTAGGCGTCCCTGCTGGGATAGTTGGCTGCGTCTGTATATATGGCGTGTGGATCTGGGCTGTGATTTTGCCGTAGAACATTCACTCTGGCTTGCTTTCTTTCCTTGTGATGCGTGGGGTGCATTTTCCGTGGGATTCGTGCAATGCAGAAACATTCGCGGATATATCGCGGAATTCGTTCTTTTTCAGTCTGTGTCTCGGTCCGCTATAAAGCTTTCGCCGTCGTTCAGCCGTTGAAGCACCGATCTTCCTGTGGGCGAGAGCTGTTTAACAAAGCAAACGAGACCTTAAACTTACACATCATTCCTTCTATGCTGTCGCATGACGTGTATTAAGAACGGCGAACGTAAACAAGGCTTTAGTCGTAAGCAGTTGCCGGAGCAATGGAAGGATCTGCCGCTTCTCTTCGGCCGCTAGGAAATCTAATAACGTGGAGGTTAGATTCCTGCAAACCTTTTTTCAGCATTCCAATTTTCGATACCTGAGAAGCACGGTGCACAAAAATATGTCGGCATTGCCGTTCCTATCAGCCGCAACACGTATACGTCGCCACGTGTGTGCACATGCGGAGTGCGCTTAGCCTTCAACATGGCCTCCGAGATGGCGGGCGCGCGGCGGGTTTTTCTCCGGCCGTCCCAATCGCACGGAGAGAGCGTATTTCCCGAGGTGGGCGCGGCCCGCTCTTTTCTCCGCACCGCGGCGCACTTACTTGGGATCGGAAAAGCTGCCGCGCTGTTGGCGCAGCTTGCATGTGGCGAGGAAAAAATGGTTTTGCGCTTTTATTAACCTCGCGCTGATTTGGAAATGTCTGGTCAAGGTGTACGAGAGGCCAAGTCAACGCGGGGGCCTATCGATTCTCAAATTAGCTTTTTGTGTGTTCTTTTTTTTTTTTTTTTTGCTGTAGATTTGCGCCGCCTATATTAGAGCACTTAGAAAAGCGATGCCTCTGCAAGAGATCCGCATGTGCTAGAAACTTACTATACTTCGAAATTTGCGGGCTGTATAGTATGGGGGGCGCTAGCGAAGGAGAAGAACAAAAAAAAGAACGATGATGAGGCTGGGCGTGATGTCGCCCGGGGCTCGCGCTCGTCCTGCCGCTAACGACCGATCAGTCGTTGCCGGGCCTTCGTAAATTAAACGCGTTTTTCTTGTCACCTACGTGTTCTCTGAGGGCTTCGGCCGACCACCGGCCCCGAGCCCACAATAGATATGTTGATAATGTTGTGTTAGATTTAAGGCCTGCGACGGAAGCAGTCCGTTTGGAAACAGTATCGCAAAAAAGCAGGTATTGGTGCTTGCTTCCTTTGTGCATTTTTTTTCCTTCGGAGTAACAACATATAGCGAAATGAGAACACACGTACAGCAGCACTCACATTTTCTATTAGAAACAATTTGTTTATGTTTCCTTTATTAACAACTTGCAGGCACTTCCTTCTATACGGAATGCTTTACAGGCATTGTATAACAGGTGAATGCCGCTGCATGAGCGCGTTACAAAGAAATAAGGTCGAGCGCACGCTGGAGGGGAACGCTAACTGAGCCGACCAAACTCGGCACTCGGCATCAGCAATCATGCTCTCCTCGCGATGTCGCCGGCGCCATCAAGTCTGGCGCGAAAGCCGCGCTCGCATAGCGCACAGTGCTTCGCACTCACCCACGAGGCTTCCCCAGTTTCCCCTTTCCAACTACCTCCCGTCATGCCGCAGGAGAAGGGAAGGAGGTTGCAGGCGGTCGCCACACGTCTAGACCGTGGTCTAGACTGAAAGTCGCCGGTTCTGCGACGACCACGGACTGGTTACAGGCGCGTTTTGTTCATTTATGATCGATTGATTGATTTGGATGCAGTCGAGAGCAGAGTAAATGAACACGATACTGATATTGCCATTGTGCTACCAAAACGTAAGCAAAATGCGGATGACGAAAAAAGGAGGCGATGACAACTCAGGCACTTTCACTGTGAACGACGTGTGGAGTAAATGTAGGTCGGCTAATCGAAGCCTTCAACAATATTCCGGCAAATTTAGTTATCATCTTACGCCAGTGACATTACCCGGGCACTCAGTTATCTAGAGCGTAACCGTGCTTTGGTTGACCAACTCATAAATGTCCGTACGCGATCAAATAGCAAAACGATGTGTCACGATAGGAGGGCAATATAATTCAACGACGAAAATTAGCCCAGTTTTCACCCATACACGTCTCCAGAAAGGAAGAATGCTAGAACGCCCCCGTATATTTCTCAAATCAAGGTATTTCGCGCCGAGACAAAACGGACCGTAATGAAAAAAAAGTAACACAACGACAGACGAATTCATACCTCTTTACAATAAATTATATCAGGAAAATTCAGCAGTTGGCGTGCTTTTCTCCGTAAATTGGACCAAAATAAATGCAGTAAGAGAAAAAAAATACTTGCTTTCAGTGCATCCAGAAGATCCTGGCGGCAATGCTTGCTCGTACAGACAGACAGACACAGAACTTTATTCAGGTCCTGAGGAACACTACCGCTCAAGGCGGTAGAGCAGCGGGCCGCTCCCACGTCGGGACGGGTAGGCCGAGCCTCATCGCCGTGTCGTGAGCACGGCGATGAGGCTCGGCATGTGTTCATAGGGGTGAGCGTGGGCAATTAAAAATCAAATATTACGCATACCTGAGGCACAACATCAATACCTTAGTACTATTCACAGTGTTCCTTTAAAACAAAATCTATAGATACGTAATTATAAAGATCATAGTGTTTATTACGCGGCACTGAAAACGCGGCGCTGAAAATGCGCCGCTGTGTACAAGACAAGTCTCCGCCCAGTGATTTAACTTCGACGCGTGGTGCTGCCACCTGGCAGCAGCATAGTTCAACACAAGCCGATGTTCCCCGGTAGCGCTGTAGATGGCGTCCTCTTCTGTTTTATCAATGCCAGCCAGATCCGGCTGATTCATCGTAGAAGAGCGCTGTCTCAGGCAAGGCAAAACATATATGGCCTCTTGATGAAATACGACCCACTCTACAAGACATGATCAGAGAACGCAGAGAAAAGACCGACGACCAAATTTCAGCGGAGAAACACCGGCGTCCGTCTAAGCGTGCCCGGAAAACGTCCGAAAAACGAGCCCAGCGGCTAGCCCAGCTATTAAATTGTGGTACTCATGCCGCTCATGCAGTGCAGTCGGCATAAGACTATCGTCTTTCGACGACATTTGCAGCGAAGCACGCAGATACGCGGCCAATTTTTTTGCTGGGGCATAGGCGGAGAGTACGGAGGGGCTCGGGGGCTCGGGCCCCCCCCCGGACGGCTTCATGGGGGCCAGAGCCCCCCCCCCCCGGCGCCAGCCCGGGATATTTTTTAAGAGCTTGGCTAGGTTCCCGTCCATTCACAACGAGCGTTTGGCCTCCTGTCTGGCAGCTGTTCACAGGGGGCTGTTTATACCCGGTTTTTAAATGCGAAGCATTTCTTTGCGTACTGCAGGCACTTTTAGCGTTTCTATCTGCGTATCTATCTATCTATCTATCTATCTATCTAGCCGCCTACGTCTGGGTGATCTCGTGATTACCCCTTTAACTTGGGGTAGACCAAAATTAGTATGTGAGAATAAGATGGTTTGACGAATATGACTCGCTGGTCATGACATGAATAATGACAATCCCGTCGCGTACGTCGTCAAACTCTCTCGGGCAAACCCTGTGGCACATACCACGGGGCGGGTATGTGCCACAGGTGATTGACAGTTTATACTACCCAGGAACGGCGAGACAAACATTGGTACTTTTAACGCCGGAGCGTTAAAAAGCTGACGTCATCAGCAGCGTTGACCGGACGAATGCAAATGATAAATGTCAGAGTCCCAACAGGAATCGAACCCAAGCATTCTGCGTGGCAATCAAGCATTCTACCACAGAGCCACGCCAGGTCACGGAACTGCTTTTCGAACAGACCCTAATGTTCGTGAAACGTCAATTGTCGTTGCAGTGCGGGCTATCCAATTTTATAAACATTACATATGTACTCCGATGATACAGCCGTCACGCCGTGTTAACATCAATTATAGTGAAGCGCCATCCACTGAAGTTGATATATGTTGCAGTGTCCAGGGCTACCATCCTGGTGAGCACAAGCGCTACATATCAGTTTACCGCTTCTGGTGTTGCTACTGCCCATGTTGCTGTTGGCATCGTTACGCAACTGTAAACAACTTGTTATGCAAAACATATGCGACTGTGGAACATATGTCTGTGCGTACAACATTTGTACATATCTTTAGCGTAATTTCGTAACGTTTCACTCAATAAAACATTACAACACAGTCACCTTCCCTCCGCATGCTTCGCATAACATCGATTCCCCAAGGTACGTGGAATCTGCCGAATTTTTCATTTCCGGCTTTTAAAATTCCGATCATGGACCAGTGACAAGTAAAATACTCAGTTAATAATTCCCCGCAAAGAGATTTGTATGTGCACAATATGTTGTGTTAACAGACAATTGAGGCGACCTCTTAGTGTTCTCTAGAATTATTTTTGGCCATCACGAATTGAAGATTAAAGCTTCCTGTACCAGCATTAGGCCACTGTCTTATGTCTGGTGCATGTTTTAGCAAAGTAATGCATGTCAATAAAGAGAATAGGCGGGTGCCACTCATTGTGGGAATCGATTTTATGTGATGCAGTCACCGAGTTGCAGCCTATACGGCATTTTTTCGCTTTCAGCCAAGCGTTGCGAGGAGGATCGATGTCTTTGTGTAAGTTGAAAAATAAATCGGGAGTCATCACAAGAGATATTCATACTGATATCGCGATGTAGGCGCCAAAGAGAATAAGGTGGTATTAAAGTCTTTAATTATATTCTTTAATTTAGGAGGCGGACATGCTCTCTCTCTCGATATATACAGGATGTTTCAAGAAATGTGTCCAGTATTTCTAAAAATCAGAAAAAATGCGGTATTTGCTCGCTGTCTTCACATTTGCTCTTTCTGTAGCGCCCGGCATCTTAACATGGTTGAAGACATGATTTGGGATAGCAATTAAGAAAGTTAAATTAATTCACTTTTTAATTAGTGGAGTTAGGCGGTTAAGTCAAATGGGAGAATGGAAGTCCTTCATGCGAAGAACCCATTTCAACTTTGAGATTTCGAAAAAGCGGCCTCTACTATTTATTTTGGTGGAATGAAATTCTCCCAAATTAAGCGGCGAAACCGAAACCGAACCGCGGTAGAGCGCAACTGCCATATTCGTCTGAGACGTCCAGAATGAGTGAACGTCGTTATACCAACCGTCAACCGACTTCGTTGTGTAGGTGGGTGGGTTGCGCTTGCATTAGTAGCAAGCATGACGCACCTGCGTTAACGAACGGGGAAGCACGGCAACTCTGTAACCGTTGTCTTGAACAGTGATGTCACTCTAGTCGTCTGCTTGTGGCGCTCATCGGTGCTTGGGTTTCGGTTTTGCCGTTGAATTAGCCTGAATTTCATTACGCCACAATAATTAATACAGGCCGCTTTTTTCGAAATCTCAAAGCTGAAATGGGTTCTTCGCATGAAGTACTTCAATTTTCCCATTTGACTTAACCGCTCAACACGACTAATTAAAAAGATAATTAATTTAACTTTCTTAATTACTATCCCAAATCATGTCTTCAACCATGTTAGGATGCCTGCCACTACAGAAAAAGGAATTGTGAAGACAGCGAGCAAATACCGCATTTTCCTGATTTTTTAAAAAATACTGGACACATTTCTTGAAACACCTTGTATATATATATGGTCCGCCTCGGTGGAGCAGTGGCTACGGTGCTCGGCTGCTGACCCGAAGGTCGCGGGTTCGATCCCGGCCGCGGCGGTCGCATTTCCATGGAGGCGAAATGGTAGAGACCCGTGTACTGTGCGATGTCAGTGCACGTTAAAGAACACCGGACGGTCGAAATTTCCGGAGCCCTCCACTACGGCGTCTCTCATAATCAAATCGTGGTTTTGGGACGTAAAACCCTAGATATATATGTATATATATATATATATATATATATATATATATATATATATATATATATATATATATATATATATATAAAGCGACAGGGAGAACAATATAGAAGAAGAGCAAGCCGGGCCCCGCCCCCTCCGGTAAAATGAAAACTCTCCGCCTATGTGCTGGGGAGCGCGGCGATTGGGACGGCCGGAGAGAAACCCGCCGCGCGCCCGCCATCTCGGAGGCCATGCCTTCAACATGAAAATGCGCTCGTCGGCCGCTGGATGGCAGCAATTTTGCATAAGGTATATATGTAACGAATGTCACATTGTCTCAACTGCGGACAGACAACTCTTCAAACACAGTTGGTGTCGCCCCAACACGAAGCTATGCTCGGAATTCCCACTGGGGTGTATCGTAATCATCCGTGATTTTTGTTTCTCTCCTGATCCTAGAAATTCTACAACCGGTAGCCCAATGGCTCTCGCTTCACCGTATACAAACGGTACACGCAATCTTTCTCGAATAGCAATAATTCATTCTATGTTACCAAACAACCCTACGGCAAAGGCGCCATGTAATTTATTACCTCTATCAAGGAGATTAGAACAACATGCGATGAACATAATTTTGTAGCGTCAAGCACTTCCATGTGTTTAAGATCTTTGGTTTTGCCATACAGGCAAAAGGTCGTGCCGCTGGTTTTCGTTGGAAAACTTTGAAGTCCCTGCAGTATTTACCACCGAGTCTTAGGGTAATATTCAGCCAAACCCCGCACCTTAAGCTGAAGCGACGAACTTTTAGGCTCTATTATGCCAGGTGCTTAAATCATGAGAGAGAAAGCACCTTTGCTTCTGACTAAAACAATCAAACACGACTATCTTACTGAGGCGACAGGGAGACGTACCGCGGTTCTATGAGTGGAGTACATATCTATTAAGGGTAAGGCTTTAGATGCTTCATGAAACGGGAAATGTGACCGTCGGTGTCGGCGGCGTCGGCGTTAACATGAATGGTACAAAAAGTTTGAGTCAACCAGAATGGCACAATATCTCGGCGCCAAGCGGAATTTTCCGAAGAAAACTAATAGTAAATGTCGTTTAAGAATCACGTGATATTCAAGTGAGATAATGTATGTCCGTCGGAATGCCAAAAGTCGCATGACCTCAGTGTCACATCACGTCATCAATGACGTCTGAATAAGGTACTATACGAAGAGAAAAAAAAAGAACATAATGAAGATGGCTTTCGCCCTCTTGTCATATTAGGCTAATTGATAAGTTAACTTATGACGTTATTTCGGTTCATGCGCTCGGTTCTTGCGTTCGAGTACAGGAGGTTCTCATCACGGATGCTGCTCGGAGAGAAGAGAACTAGGACAAAAATAAAGGAAAGGTCGGCAAGTTCAACCAGACGTATTGCTACCCTACACTGTGGGAAGGGGTGAGGGAATAAAACATTGAAGCAAACATATTACTGAATAAAAAAAGGAAGCGAAATAATATACAATATCATACTTAAGAAAACCGGATATGCGTTGAGTTTACGGCACTTGATACGATTGAAAAATCAAGCACCCTACATAACCAAACGTGAAACTTACACGGGAAATGCTTGCTATATGTAGTAAACATGAGGAATATGCAATGCAATTACTAGCTGGTACGGTGGCCGTATTGCATTGAATTCTCAGCTACGCTGCACAATTTTTTACATGATGGCCCAGTCTCTACATAGCGCCGATGTCACGCACCTCCCGCCATTACGTGTGCAGCAGTCGGATGTGCAAGTGTGGCCTGTCGCACGTATATAACCCCCACAAAAGATAGGTTCCAGCTCGCCCGCCTTTCAGTCCTACTACGTATTTAACCTCCCGGTTTCTTTTAAACCCCGACTTCCTCCTAGTTGCCCGAGACTGGCGTAACATGTATGGAGGCATGTACAAGGGTCATTTAAAAAACTTCCAGACACCTGCCTTTTGAATTGCGCTTACCCGACCTCAACCCATCATTTATTTTCATGTTTCCTGCCCTTGACTTTCTCGACTTGTTATTTAGAGATAAAAACTATGTGCTCTTGCGAGGGTCAACAGATATCGTCGTTGGTGCTTAGACTGCTCACCCACAGCGGCGTCCAAACCACGCTCCCACCGAAATGTCATCTGGAAGCGGTGGCTTAAGGCCCCTGGTTCACTTTAACAAGACAAATGACTTTCAAAGCATAGGAGCAGCTTGCAGGACGACTGCTTGAAGTGAAAATGGCTGAGCACCCCTTGTGACGTGTTTCGACATCTCGCGGAGTCGGTGTGGTGTAGGTGAGAGGGTTCGGGACTTTACTGAGCGCTTACTTGTCTTTGATTCTGAAGAGTTTGTTCAAAGAAAAGCGTTTATTGTTTGTTCAAGATAGACGGCTCAAAATAAGTGAATGCAGGCAGTGTCCTTAAGATATAGACTAGGAAATATTTCTCTCTCCTGATTTATACATTGACTCAAGGACTATAAAAACTTCCTATGAAAATGTTGCCTTTCCGAAGCCGCTCTTGCGGAGTGGTGACATCTCGAGCGTAATCTGAGATGACATATGGAGTGCTTTAAGAAAAGACGAGGATTGGCTGCGAAGCTTTCGCACGTTTCGCGTCACTGAGGACAACAGACATGGAAACTTTGCCGAGCGAAGGGGCTTTAACCCTCTATTGCATGGCGTCCCATATTTGGCACATACCGATTAACATTTTTTATAGCGAGTGCAAGAGGACCAGTGGAGAATGTGATACAGTTAAAATAATCCTTATAGTTACGTGCACTAAATATAAAAAAAGCGCTGCCATTCCTAGAGCAGTATGAAATCTAGACATGAAATAGATTTCACGGTGCACGTGCAAGCTCGGATCATGAACAACAGTGACTGCTATATTTTTCTTGCAACCATTTTCTCGTTGCAGAAGCAAGAAAAAAATTATTTTGGCATATCTCGTGACTTTGAAAATTCATGCTCATTAAGGCTCTTCTCAATTCCGTTTTCCACTACGGTATATAGTCGGAAATCGGTATGTGCCATATTTGGCACAGTATGCATGTGAGTGATGAAATGTGCAATATGATGCCATCTATGTTTTGTTGCACAATGCAAACACAAACAAAACGAAATCCTCTTAGATCATGCAGCACAGCTCGTTTTTGCCAGATTTCAGTTGTGGAGGTAGGTTTTGAGATGCTTCACGAAAATATCGAGTGTCAGCAGCAGTACCTGGCAATTTTTTGTTACATTATTGGCGTGGGTGCACGAAAAAAATTGTGTGAAGTCGAGCCAGTGCACGGCGATATTTAGCTTTTACGATTTTTTGGCAACTGACGCTCACAACCACAAGTCAGCTGCTGGAAATTCTGGTAGGAAAGTACATCAAGGCGGCACCATGCGTAAAGCCAAACGTGTAAGCGGCCATCTTGCACGCAGATGTCGGCAGTCAGATGCGCTAACCAAAATGTTCAATTATGCTTGAACACAGGAAGCAATTGCTTTGCTTTATTCCACAAATCAAGCTAAAAAGACCGCAATCGGTGAGATTTTGTTTTTCAGCCATGGCAGCAATTTTGCTCGCCCACTTGCATAGTGTGCCATATTTGGCACAAACCTTTATCTTCATTAATACAGTCACAATAAATCTGAAAATTTTTATAAATGTTATTCTTCATGTAGTTAATGATACAAAATGATCAAATAATTTTTCAATTGATTTTCTCATAATTCATGCAATAGAGGGTTAAATAAAAAAAAATATGCCGCGTATCTGCGTGCTTCGCCGCAAATGTCGTCGAAAGACGATAGTCTTCTGCCGGCCGTACTACTATGTTTTGCCTTGCCTCAGACAGCGCCTCCTCTATGTTGAATCGCCCGCATCTCGCTGGCATTGATAAAATAGAGGAGGCGCTGCGTGACATATGGACGCCATCTAGCAGTAGCATCGGGAAACGCGAGCTTGTGCAGAACTCAGGGCCACTGCAAGGCTTTTTCGTGCATAGCGTCGCAATTTCAGCGCAGCCTAAGAAACACTAAGGTATTTATAATTATGTATCTATGGATTTTCTATTAAAGGAACACACCACGTAATACTTCCGTATTGATGTTGAGCCTCAGATATGTGTAATATTTGCTTTTTGATCCACAATGTTCACAATTATGAATGCAGCCGCTTGTGCAAGATGTCTGGGCTTTCAGCAAAGGTTTAAACTTTGGCCGGGTGGCTGAATCGAGGGACAGACAGATACACAGACAGACAGACAGACAGACAGACAGGCAGGCAGACCAAAATTTCTGCGTTGAAGTATCCCAAGAAAGACTATCGTCTTTAGGAATATTTTCAGAAGCACCGTCTACAGCACCCTTCGAACAAGAAACAATACAGATGCCGCTCGTTCGCGGGCTCTTTATTTTCACGTTTTTATTTACATGTATAGCACGTGCCTTGGTAAATCTTGCCGTGACAACTTGACCACTGAGAAGTTGTAAAATGAACCAGCCCATAAACGATACCCAACATGTTTGCATTGTCGACTTACTCCAAATTAGTCGATAACACTGCCTGCTACCAAATGAAGTATATTACAGCAGGTAATACTCGAAACGCTCTCTGTGACGGCCACCGGTTAATAGATAAATGCGGTCACGCCGTCGGAACGTACAGACGTTCTGAGCTTCTTCGGAAATCAGGGATTTCACTCACTCACTCACCTCACTCCAACATGGCACACGGCAATGGTGACAACCACCAGCTTAAAAGAAACGTATTTAAACGTACTAAGCAACTTTAGCCCCGTGGTAGGCGACAAGGCAGCGAACGATGGGCATAGAAAGCAAAACATGACATCTGAGTTTATTTTCCTTTGCAAACAACGCAAAAAGAAACCAGGAACTTTGAGCTCTTCGAGAGCAAACGTATGCAGGGTAGAAATAATAAAAAAAAATTCCCCATCTCCCGCTAAAGGGAACCATGTGTGGATGCGAAGCAGCGGGGAGATAATTAGCATGAGCGGGAGGAACGTCACCGCTCTCATTTCACGGCAGTGGTCCGGGCGCTCATCGCGGCGCTGCACAGGAGAGAGAATGAGGAGCGCGCGCTCCGTCATTTTCATACCGCGGAACTACCGTGGCGCCCCCCACCGGGAGTATGCAGCTGTCACACCGCCTGTCGTGCGCACCGCTCCGTATATGATTCCTAGAGGAAAGGACGGGGTGGGACCGTAGGAGAGGAGAGACAGGGGACGTGCATGCGAGGTGGGGGTGTGGGACGCGGGAGCCGCTCCGTAGAGTAGAGGATCCCTAGAGGACGCGCATGCGCCGCTCCGTAGAGTAGAGGAAGGGAACGCGAATGCGCTGTAGGGGGGTGTGGGACGCGGGGGCCGCTCCGTAGAGTAGAGGATTCCTAGAGGAGAGAAAGGGGGGTAGTGTAGGAGAGAAAGGGGGAGTGGACGCGCATGCGCTGTGGTGGTGTGGGACGCGGGAAGGACTAAGCCCCCTCCAAACACATGCAAGCAATATTAAGGAATGGAGTCAACCTGGGCGACAGACAACACCTGCCTAGCCATTGCTAAGCAGCCTCTCTGTACTCTCAGCCATGACTCAAGGAATGGGGTCAACCTGGGCGACAGACACCACCTGCCTAGCTATTGCTCAGCAGCCTCTCTGTGCTCTCGGCCATGACTCTGATGACTGTGATAGTGTTGACGGCCTTCATATTACTACAGTGTTCTGATTCGCATGATGGGTGCTTCCCTACTTCATGAAAGTGGCCGTACGCGGGACGGGGGGACGCCGGACGGACATAGCCCCGAGCATAAGATGCTTCGCATCTAAAACAATGAACACCGACCAAAATGGTGCTGTGGAAAATATAAGACGTTGCAGCTTCCACGCGGTAGCTTTCTTCACTGTTAGAGTGAACAAGGCTCACATGTAGAAGCCGAAACGTCTTTTTATGTCTAACATACTATTACATCCGGACCTGACGAGATTTCGTCCCATTCTCGATTTCAAAGATAAACGGCATCGTACCGGAATGACTGATGATGCTTACATGACCAGGGATTATAGTAATTGTTCTAGGCCTAATTGGAGGTTTTCTCACAGTGATCTAAGCTGCGCCGAGCTTAGATTGAAGAAGGATTAGAATTATTCAGCACTCAGAGAGCAGGAGACAGCCAGTGCAATTCATCCGAGAAACTTTCATAGCCTTTTTGGCGCTGCAGTGAAGTCATTTCGTAATACGATTGAGTCAATGAACACGAGGAAACACAGGAACAAAATATGTTTTGCAGCAAGCGGGACGCAGTAAAGAGAGAGAGAATTTATTTACAGAAAGGCAGAGAGGTCGGCCTGAGCTATAGTTTGCTCTGGCCCGCTACTCTACACTGGGGAGGGGGGGACAGGGGATCGAAAGAGTGATGAATGACGATGGTAAGACAGGGAGGTGAGAATATAGTCCTGTTACGCTGGGGCAAATCTAAAGACGTGCATCCAGTCCAGTAAAAATTTGAAAAACACTCATTGAAAAGCACACTGTGAAATTTGAAGTTTGAGGCGTGTGTTCGAGAAAAATAACGCAGGACATGTATCGCAGCATTACTTATTTACGATACTACTTAACGAACACGTTTTTGCAGCGTGTTTGTGTGTTGCCAAGAAAGTGCATTTTTTATGGTACTTTGAATTGGACAATACGGATGACTAATCGAAAATTACACCGCATTTCACGTCACTTGAATTCTTCAGGTATTCCAATAAAATCATTGTCAGCTTATCCCCAATGGTTTCGGTTGTAGCGCACGCAACACTGCGTGAGGAATTCGCTTTTTTCATCGTTACTCCAAGGAAGCGCTTCAAAACAAAAAAAAAGGAAGTCACACGATTCCTTATGCATTCGTCTGCGTCGAATTGAAACAGAAAAAATGATCCTCTTTGTTTTTGTCAGTGGGAGGCTTATTCTGCACTTGCTGCAGAATAAGCCTCCCACTGTCGGTGAACACTCCCGCTTGTAAATTTACTTCCACTTAGGTTTCAAACGCCAGTTATTGCAAATTACTAATGGAAACTCGATTGACATGTTGTTTATTCAATGCACGAAATGTGTGACGTAGTTACTGAGCATGCATGTATGAGACTGGGGAGTGCAATTGTTACTAAATCGTGAGCGTTACTGTGCTTTGTGTAGGTTCTTTACTAGGCCACCCTTTGAAGAACTGTTGGAACCTCAGCCAGAAAAGGGGATTACTGATGAAGCTTTTGGTCCCCAGAGTTGAGCAATATCTTTCTGTATGTTTACGAGAAGTATCGCGGTCCGGCTTCCTCGCGCTTTGGGCTTTTCACATTGGTTTTCAAACTTTTTTTCGATTGCCATATAAAGCTCGAGGCACTCGGCTGTCCAGATGTGCCTTCTGTGAAAACTTTGTTATTCATTCACGTCACAGCGCTCCTGTATATGAATTATATCTCGACAAACAAGAAAGCATCAGGAAACGCTGACACATGGCGAAGCTTAAAGATGTACATTAAAACATAAGGATCTTGGTTGTTCTTTTGCTGCTCGCGGCTTATTCTCGTACTACACTTTAGTCTTCTTCTTAACATAAGCCCCGTCAGATATCTCCCGGATTCAAGAAAGCGTGCACAGGGAGGGCTTTACTGAGAAAACCGGTCTGGCTTACCTCGGGTTTTCAATACCCTTCCATCGCGTGTTTATCCAAAACCTTCTTTCGGCCATTCCTGTCACTTTATATGTACAGGAATTTACAAGCTGTCGCGCTGGCAAAGTGACAGTCTGCCACCCCCTCCCCTAGAAGTCGTGCACGGAGTTTGGTTCGCAGCCCAGCATGTGGCAAGTGTGCCCCTCCATGCCCATGGCACACAGTAAAAGAAAGAAGCCTTACCCGCACTCCGGACGTCTGGTTCTAAGTTCATTTCCATCCAAATACGCTCTCCGTAGTATCAGTCGAATACTTTCGTTATTCAGTCGTACTCACACTCGGGGACTTAATCCTGGCTCCTGCCTGCGAGACGCTTGAACTATGTTAGGATTTTTCACAATCACTTCAATTTAGTTGGGTGCAAAAGTTCCCTTGGCCCTCTTTCGCACAGCAAAAAACACAGGCTCACAAAGTTGCTTAAGCGAATCTTGCTTACGATTGCTTGGCAAATATGCAAGGAAGGTGTTATTTGCGCATCATGCTATGCTTGAACGCAAAGAGTGCTGCAAGCAAGAGGAAAGAGATTGTGTGGCAGTGTTTAAAATGTAACTTAGAAAAAAAAAGATGGGGCTGTGTTGTAGACGTGGTGGAAGCACATAAGAGAGACAAAGCTGGCCGGAATGTAAACGCAATGATCAGTGAACGTATGGGAACTTAAACGTTATCAGTTGTACGAAGTAGCTTTTATCGCAGCCGCTGTGTATGCGACTGTCAGGACGTACTAGAGCAGACGTTTGTCGAATAGACGAAGAATATTGGTGACTCATGTCGAGACCTGTGACAAAACAAAGGTGAAGGTAATCAGTAACAGGCTATCTTTTTGGCTTTCTGATTGTTTAATTGAAAACTAAGCGCGGTAACTATATTTAGCTTCTGAAAATACCATTACAAAGAAAGCTGCACTCATTAGTACACAAGCAAATCATATTCTTTCACGTTCGAGTGTGCTTAGCGCTTCCGTTCCTTATTCGCGTAATAGAAAAAAAAATTCTCGGCCAGGTCTACCCCGAGTAAACGCTGTACGAACTGCGACCATTCATTCACATGTGTTTTCCCTTGTGCTTATCAGCCCTACTCTGGTATTTTCATGTGATAAGTGCTGTTTTATATCGTTTTCTCTTCTTTTATTTCAATCTTATGATTTGTTTTGCGATTATCTATTTTTTTGTTTTATGGTCTTCTTTCTAAGGCTTTTCTACTGATTGCTGCTCCTAGCGTGGTACCTTTAACTATCCGCACTGGCGCTTCGTCTCCTGTTCACTCTTCCGCGGGACTGTGTATAACTCTCGACAAAGGTGTTTCACTGTCGATTCGCTGGCTCGGACAAACGAATTAACCCTACGGCGACGCTGGCCTTCAGGGGGCAAGCAAATGCTCGCGCTCAAATGTGCAGCCATCATGGCTTATGTGTAGTAAAGGTGACGATAAGTCGAGACACGATAAGACCTCAAGGCTCTCCCTAAAACTGCTCCGCAGGAGATACAACCCCTCATTGTATTGCGATTACACGTACGCCGGGAATAGCAGGTGCATTCACGCCTGAGCCGTTGGCCCCGCTGTCAGTCCCATAGCGCTACCTTGCTGTTAACAGCGGATGCATGAGCCGTGTGGAAGTTTAGAAGGCTATCAAAAACGCTGGATACACTTGGCTGAAAAAGTGGCTATGCCGAAAGGGCGCAAAATCCCGCTCACAGCAAGGGCTGTGTTCATGGCAGCGTCAATGTTGAGATGGATTGCGGTACGGAAACTTTTCTCACTGTGCTGCTGCGAAACTCTGGATGAGAATAATCGGAGCAGCCAAGAAAATGAACAAATAAGTTCGTGTCCCTCACGGTATTGCAGACTTTAATTAGAAGGGCAATCTTCGGAGGAACCTTTCACCGTAAAAGCAGTAGTCTCACTTTATCTCTTGCTGAAGTAGGGTCGCTTTGGTGCTGGCAAGCAATAGGAACACGCACTCTGATTGAACATTCAGAAGCTCCGAAGAGCGCGAATGATATATTAGAAACAACTCCGCGAACTTTACTCATTACCCCATTTCGGAACTCATCTAGTGGGACGGAAACATGGTGTCTCATAAACGAAAGGGATCTGTCTTGTTTGTATTTGTTTCTAATAAAATGCGCTGCCTTGTCCTAATGTCGTCAGGCATTCGTGCTTTTAAAGTTCATCGGATTCGATGAACATGAGGTTTCAAGACTGCACTGCTTAATGACAAATATCTCAGTCGTTTTAGAAATTACGTAATTTTGTAACTATGTAAAAATATCAGAATACATCAAGGTATAAAGATATACACATCTTTATGAGCCAGAAGCCCCATTAGACATGTTGCAGGACTTTAGTGTAAGTAGAAAACTCTGCTTTACAACGAATTGCCCAAGCGTTGTCTTACAGGTATTCAACTGAATCATCTTGTTGACGAGAGAGATTCACCATACCCGTTAAGCGCTGTTGTCAATCATTACAATCGGTACTGGCCCAAGTATATCGGCAATGCTGCGCACACCGTAAAGAAGTTATTCCTTCACAATGGGAATTGCGAAGCCTGCCATCTTTATAAACTGTACAAAGCTGCCGGATCGTTGAAGCGAAGCAGTTTTCTGGAACATTCGGTGATCCAGAAAAAAAAACGAACAAAAAAAAACACGCGACAAGAACAATCATAAGTGTGGGGCTTCACATCGTTGACGGGAAACTGAAGAGCCCGTCCAAATCCGCAATATCGCAATGGAAACAGGCACGATATATACGTCTTCGCCCCCTTCAGCTGGTTGTCTAGCGTAGGAGAATCCCCAGCCGTGCTCTTCGTGTTCCCTTTGTTCTACTTTCGTTTCCTTGAATAGAGCTGCTACGCCCATCAATTTTCCGCCAGTTTTTCGGCTGAGGAGGAGAAACTGCGTTTACTCATCAATCTGTAGTGCGTGGTCCTCGACGGGCTTGCCTGTGCGCATATTCACTGTGTTTCATTATCTGTAGGCACCTGGCCTTTGCTTTTAGTTTTAAAGGTGGTAGTGGTGCAGTTCTATTCTTCTATTCTTCATACCGTTTGATGTGGATGCACCCACGTTGACGCCTAGTGACACTTCTCCATCACAACTAACGCCTATGATCATGACTGAACCGTTGTGGTAGCTGAAGTTGTCAACACATACCTGTACAGAGTGTATCGTGAATATCGCGCTAGGATCACTTCAACAAGAACATAGTAAACACTGGTACTCGATGTACTATTCTTAAAAGCGTTGTAAATTAAGGGGACACAATGGGAGTAATATGGTAACCTGCGCCTATGCTCGTGCATACAATACCACACTGCGCTTCAGCAGCACGGGAGGCAGACGTATCTAGCTTGAGCCTCAAACGCGCGCAGGTCTTCCACGTCCCGCTGGCGTCTTTCTCGCTCCACCAAGGCACGATCTTACCCCCGTCGACATCGTTACTTTTATGCGGCGCTTAGTGCAGCAGTTTTATTAGTCGGTGCAATCGCACTCGAAGCAGTCGGCGGCAGAGGAACACCGTTGGTGCAGGTGGAAGCTGCACTATCGCGACAACTATACTCCATCTCAGAAGTACCTTTCAGCACTGTGGAAGCTGCAGGGCTTGTTAGCCAATAGGAAAGGCGAAAGCCCCCCTCAAGACGTGTTCATCCGCGTCGCTTCGTCTGCTCGTCGTCTCTTTGGCGTCGGCTCGCCTACCGTGTCGATACTTGCTCCCTGCAGTTAATACAAAACGCAAAAACCTCTGCGGGAACGCCACCTCGTTGTTTCTTTATGTTCAGACACCCACTTGTGCAGGGCGCGTTCGCTGGCGTTTGTGAGGAACGCGGTTCTTTTCATAACAGCGTTCATGCGGGCGTTTTCACCGAGTTCTTTTTTGTCAGCGCGGTCGACGCCCTTTCAGCAGCTATCGCGTACCATTCTTGAATGGAACAGCAAATGATTGGCACAGAAAGCAATATAGACATTCAGGGTGTTTCGCATCGTCAACGCATCACCGACGCTAATGTTGTGGCGACATCTGCTCAGTTAACATCAAACCACTTTTACGGCTTCGCATCGCCTCAGTAGTCCTAGCAGCACCAAAACAAACGAGCGATATAAATAATAGCGAAAGAAGATACCTGATTATTTGCCCTCAGCGTTAGATTAGACTAAGCGATGACAGACTATGCCACTTATTTCTTGCTGTCCGGGCAGAGAGCCAGTAAAAAGCACGAATTCGGATGGAAGCGGGTGGTCTGGGGTGTATGGGGGGCTGCCATGCTGCTGTACGTCACCGAGGTTAGGGTGGTTATTACGGCTCCCAGCCGGTAATTTCTTCATTATTTCAGACATTTCGAAGTGCATGCGTGAAGGGCCTCATGTGCCACGTAGCGCCGTAACGCGTCATGTGAAAATCACAACTAAAGCACTTGCACCTCGTTGATAACGAGAGTTAAGCCCGGGACTATATTATGTGCTGCGCAAGGACACTGCCTGTTTACTCATCGTAGCTTCGGCAGTGCTGCAAGGTAATTGTGAGATGGAGTATAGCTACCACACGCCAACGCGAAGCGAAAGGCAAATAACCTAACAGCGTCTACGGCGACTCCCCGATGCTAGCGCGGCCAGTGTTCGTCACTGGTATCGGGGCGCTTTGACCATGGCATCCGAGAATGTTAATCGCGGAGGCCATGCTTTAACTGCATCGTCACCGAATAGTTCCCTATCAGCGCTAGCAGGTGTCATGATGCATTACTTTACCGCTCACAGACGGCGGCACCACCCCACCCAGCTTAACCCCGCCAACAGAGAGATCTAAGGCGTGTTTGTCGAGTTTCGTGCACATGCGTCGATAGCTTAGTCATTTTTTTTTAGTCGCAGGGCACCGGGCGCATCTTTTCGCGGACCGAGAAGTCGTAAGTTCGATTCCCGGCGGCGGAACTTCTTCCAAGTTTTTGTTTCCTTTCTGATCCGTTTGCGTCCATTTTATTAAACTGATAGCCCTGACGGAAATATGTCACAGAAGTCCAGGTGGACCCCTACTGAAAAGAATTTCTTGTTCAATAATTTACCGGATCGCGTTATCCAAAGGTTTCAATGAATACCCTTCCAATTCAGTTCCACTGAAGCAATTTCATAGCGACAATACAATCGTGAATATAATGGCATCAAACCGAACAATTATGAACATATTTTGGTATTGGAAAACGGAATTTGTGTATACATAAAATTTTTGTGACAGGAAATGAGCGCACTTCCAAATTTTGTGCCCCCCTAAAGCGCAGCTTACGAAAGAGTGCAAGAAGAGCATATTTAGCGCCTGTCATGACGCCCATGGCCTTCGCGAGTAGCCGAGTATGAGTTAAATTATGAATATTTAATACTGAAAAAAAAAAAAAGAGCATTGAAGGTTGCAGTATGAACTTCATTTGACGATTCAGCTCGTGCTGACCTTGCAGCAGCGATGACAGCACCGTGTTGCAACACACATAGCCACAACACTGACTCTTGAGAAACCATGCATTATATGCGCACAGAAAATGATACAGTAGGAAGTCTTTCGGCGCTCTGGTTTATCGCATCACTTCTAAGGAGTTCTTTTCTCTTCGTTGTCAGTGGGGAGGTCCAAGTAGCTTACATTGAAAGTCCTTCTTTATAGTGGATGACAGGACGGCTGCACAAAAAGATTTTATGAAGAGCTGTTTATGTCAACAAGTGATCGGCATATTTTAGCTTCGGCTAGACTGCAAGTAACGTTGATGTCCGATGCCTCTGGACGTGCTGTTAGTGATGTCAAGCATAGAATACCGGACTCCGTCCAACCTTTAGTTATAGACAAGGGGCTATGTATGGGGCGTCCGTGTCTACACCTCAGATTGTGGTCGACTTAGCTCTTACTTGTCGGTGCTCTCCTTCACCCTTCAATCAATCAACCAATCAACCAGTCAGTCAATCAATCAATCTATCCATCAGCCAATTATCTCTATCTCTCTCATGGATGAGAAGAATATACCCGCCTTCTGCGTGAGCCTCTATCTGCGATATGGAGGGTGGCTTGACGGGGCTGGCGTCTATTGTAGTAGTCATCTGGATTAGATAGTTTGGACAGTGGCGTCAGCTGTATTACACGTCACAATCGTTAGGCAAGCCGATCGCAAAGATGCTTTGTAAGACAGGTGCAATAAGAGCAGACGAATTTCGCGAGAAATGCGAAAGGTGATAAGGTGTTATGCGCAGTGTTTTTCAGCTTCAGCCTCCACGTTAATATTATCTTTCACGCGTGAAAACTCTTCAACTAGCCAGTTTATTTCAAGAATATGAGATGATATACAGCTTAATAAGCTATGGATACAGACAAACTTAATAATTAACTACTTCAGATGTGCGTTTAAATCGCTTGACGCGAGCGACACTGAAGCAAATGAAATATATATATGTATATATACTTCCTTCATTCTATTTCACTCATGTCCCGGCCACACACACACACACACACACACGCACGCACGCACGCACACACACATAAAGTCTCAGAAAGTGCATGGCGAGGACATGTACACCAACTTTAACAAATATGAACAAATTCGATTACGTGGGAGACAATGCACCGTGTTTAAGTTAAAGCACTACCACGTTGGCGAAATTTCATATGCCGTGCATGATAACCTTAGTCATTGCGGTAAAAAGATTCAAAGAAGACGCCAAGATCATCATTTAGTGGGCTAGCTCCTATTAAAGCACCCCGAGGAATGATGAACTCGCGCCCAGTTCAGGGTGCGTGACCTTTTTAGCGCCGCGAGAGTTAGCATTAGAGGAAAATCGATAGACTTGTTTATGCAGTGGGAACAAATTACCCACCGGCGAAACGTTCACCAACGCCCCCCATTTGTAAAAGACGGCTGCTGCAGGGCAAATTCATTTAGTCTCGCACCCGCATGTAGGGCCAGCATGCATAGCCTTTAACCCAGTTATCACCTGTCTGCTTAGCAAGCAAGGAAGTTGCGGGCTTGTTTACATTAGAGCTTATGGTGAGCAAACTCTGAAGGCAAGCCCGTGATGAGGACAGGCCGGACGCTATCGTGGTCTTTCGTTTCACCTGACCCGCAACAACCCTCTAAAGTTGGCTGTCCCGTACAAGTGATGCAGGTTCCAGGCATATAATAATAATTGCTCAGGTCTAACATCCCGAAACCAGGATGTCATTATGAGCGATGCGGTACTGGAGGGCTTCGAAAATTCTCACCACGTGGGGTTGTTTAACGTGTACCTAAAATATAAGCACACCTCTAGAATTTCGCCTGCGTCGAAATATGTCTGCCCTAGCTGGGATCCAATCTGACCACGTCCGGGTTGGAAGTCAAGCAGCTAACCACTGGACAACCGCAGTGGGTAGAGTTATAGGCAGAAGAATCTTGGACGAAAAGATACACTTGAAGACGGGACTTGTTTTGGTGGATCTCTTTGTATCCTTTGCTGTCCCCGCTAGAGAATGTTTTTAAAGAAAAGCTTTCTGCCTTCAAAAACGTGCTTCATTGTCACTGGCACTGAAAGAAAGAGAATGTATGCACTCGCATAGATTCATGAGGCCAGAGGCAGAAAACAAGAAGTCATAAAATATACCAGGAGGTACAACGCACGTATGGGGGGCCAGTGTAAAACCAAGATCTGGCGAAACTCTTGATTGAGATGACTGCCTAATAACTAACGGAAATGTGTGAAATTTTGTTTATGGTCGTCCTATAAGTTACTTGCAACCCGTTTTCAGTCGAATTGTTATTTTGAATTGAAGTGCCAAAAAAGACACAATTCCTCAATACCTGGTGTAATGTTGGCACTTACATGCAAGATAATTTAATAAGCTTTCGTGCAGGGTTGCCGTTGGTGGCTACTTTGCGCCAAATTTGCTACTTTTGGACCCCGTTGGCGACGAAAATTTCCAGTTGGCGCCATGGCTCTTTTTTAAACTAGTGGTTTTACTTATCCAAAATGGTTTTATTTATTCATCAATAGTAAAGACTCTGATAACACCGCTTCTGTTCTATTTGGTTAGAAATTCGGCGATAATATCAAATGACATGGCTACTTTGGCTACTTTTGGCGTGAGTTCTGGCGCCTTTTCATGTCCACCCAACGGCAACCCTGCTTTCGTGTGCCCTTTTGCTAAAGTGGTGCATAAATATTCGAGATGTACTACTGAATGATAATCTGTCCTTCGAACCAGGTTAACAGGCGCTCGTAAAATGGTCTTGAGCATGTCGAATGCGAAAAACACATAATTTTTTTTAAAATTCTTACCCTGGAGATTTTAGTCCGATTCATTACATGTATTGCTAGTCCAGGTTTTGTGTGCTAAATATGGTATATATAGAATGATCTCATATGCACTCACAAATAACATGTACAGTCTCAAAGAAAAAAAGATTGGCCCAAATGACCGCTTCCCTGAGCGGCGAGATTGAGACACACGGCGCGGCGTTTTTTCCCCATAGCGCCGATATCGAGAGCTTCAAGCACATTCCATTTTCGAAAGCAGATGTGGCCGGCGGAAACCACCAGCACTTTTGTGTTGCGCATCGCACCCGCTATGCATTAGCTCGGGCCAAGACTGCGGCGCAGCTCCAAGCTCAAGCCACGTTCCAGACGTAGTGCCGCCCTCAGATCTGTCTTTCTGGGTCATAACGGGAACAATCACATAGGTCGTGTATTAAGTATTCTTCCCGAGCGTTGCATGTGGTGCACATAGGAGTCTGCCACTGTTTAAAACTTGTACTGAAGGTAGCTTGTGCTGGTAACGCCGAGCCGAAGCTGATTAATGCATGTGTAATTTTGCTTGCTAATCATTGTGGCGTGCAAAAGTAAACGGTGGCCTGCTGGCCATTACATTCGAATGCTAGCCCGTATGGACGGTTGTTGTGTCGGCCATGTGCTGTTCAGCACAATTCATCATGGCTCTATTTTTTTTTGCATCGGTTCGTGCTGGTTACTTGCCTGAATGAAAATTGTTTTCTACATTTACGTTTTTCTGTCACTGCTCCAAAAGGGCCCAAGGGCTTTGCCGTTGTCTATTGTGCGTCCGTGTTTGAGCTCAGAGAAACTGCACGACTTCAGTGTTTACTTTTCCTAGCGGCAATGCCGAAGAAAGCTGGAGCGTTTTTTCGGCCCCATTGTTTTTTGCTTTCGCTCGAGGCAGCGAGGCGATGTTGCAAACAGCGTGTCCGTCGCCCCACAGGCAGGCGTCTCTTACGTTCATTCCTTGAACGGCAGAGATAAGCTTCGAGGAAGGCTCGCTAGATGAAAGCGCATGAAGACTGCGAAGAGGTCCGCGAAAACTCTTTTGGGCCTAACACTAGAAGTGTAAGACGAAGCGTGTCTGTTTGCTCAACTCTTTCTTATCCCCAAAGCCTCACGGTGAAGAGGTGACGTTTTATCGCCGTGTTTGCGGATGCGGTGTAAGTGTTTGTCTCTCTCAAGGAGTTATATTTCTTTCGTGAAATGTACTAGGAAATATTTCTTAAGAATAATTTATAATTTGCGTGCTTATTTCTGTAGGAGTAGGAGTAGAGGAGTGGGAGATCAAGGTTAGCCAGAGGTTTACTATCCCAGGGTGTTGGAAGGGGATCAAGGGAAATAAAACAAAGACAAGACTCAGGGAACGCAGAAAAGTGCCGTTAATGCGAAACACGGGCGGCTATCCACTAGGCCTATACGGTCGATTGCAAAAGCCTATTGATTTGTAACACAGTAGCAATGTCTGCGTCGCATGACGATAGTGTAAGGATCTTTTGTTGTAGACCGTACAACATTTTCTATGGGTTAGTGATCCGGTGATACCCCACTATTGCTGCCTAATTATTTATGGTCAGCTCGCGAAAGGGCAGTCTGCGCTCGGTTTTAATTCTAACTAATGCTTATAGGGAGCCCTTCATATATCAGCTTCTTATTGTTCTTTTTCTTCTTCTTCTTCTTCGTCTTCATTCTTCTTTTTCACTTTCTTCTGCTTGAAAATGTGAATGTTACCATGTGCTTCATTATGAGATAAGCTTTCATTATTTTAAATGCGAAGCATTTCTTAGCGAACTTTGCCGAGTTTGAGCGTATCTATCTATCTATCTATCTATCTATCTATCTATCTATCTATCTATCTATCTATCTATCTATCTATCTATCTATCTATCTACCTATCTATCTATCTAGCCGCCTACGACGTTCAGCTCTCCTGGCCGTATTGTTAATGGGATTTATACCAAAATTGGTATGATGTAACATGACAGTATGACGAACATGAATGACTGGTCATATCATGAAAATCATGACTAACTAGTCATGAAAAGTATGATTTACACGCCATGGCCGTAGTGCTCCTAAGGCCGTTTTCTTAACTTTGATATACCCAAAAAAATTGGCTACGATGAGACATTTCTGCATGACCAACATAAATGACAGGTGGTAATATGAAAATCGTGACATGCATGTCATGTACAACATGATTTACATGCCACGCTCATGATCCGCTGACGGCCGTTTCGCTAGCTTGATATACACGAAATTTGGTATTGCGGTTACGTGACTGTATGACGAACATAAATGACAAGTGTTAATATGGAAATGATGACATGTCATGTGCAACATGACTTGCATGCTACCCTCGTAACACGCTCGCGACAGTTTGGCTAGCTTGATATACACCAAATTTGGTATTGCGTGACGTGACTGTATGACGAACACAAATGCCAAGTGGTAATGTGGGAATCATGACATGTCATGTGCAACATGACTTGCATGCTACGCTCATGACACGCTCGCGGCCGTTTCGCTAGCTTGATATACAGCAAATTTGGCATTGCGTGACGTGACTGTATGGCGAAGATAAATGCCAAGTGGTAATATGGAAAATCATAACATTTCATGTGCAACATGACTTGCATGCCACGCTCATGACACGCTCGCGGCCGTTTCGCTAGCTTGATATACAGCAAATTTGGCATTGCGTGACGTGAATGTATGACTAACCTTCATGTCAAGTGGTAATATGAAAATCATGACATGTCATGTGCAACATAACTTTCATGCCGCGCTCATGGCTCGCTCGCGGCTCTTTAACCAGCTTGATATGCACGAAATTTGGTATTGAGCGAAACGATTGTATGACGAGCATAAATGAGAAGTGGTAATATGTAAATCATGACGTCATGCGTGGCATGACTTGCAGGCCACGCTCATGGCACTATCGTGGCCGTTTCGCTAGCGTGATATACACCAAATTTTGTATTGCGTGACGTGACTGTATGACGAGCATATATGACAAGTGGTAATTTGGAAATCATGACATGTCATGTGCAACATGACTTGCATGCCACGCTCATGGCGCGCTCGCAGCCGTTTCGCCTAGCTTGATATACACCAAAATTGGTATTGCGGGGCGTTACTGTATAACGAACATAAGTGGTAGGTGGTAACATGAAAATCTTGGCATGCATGTCATCTACAATGCCAATTACAGGCCACGCTCATGGTACGCTTGCGTCCAGTTCGCTAGCTTGATATACACCAAAATTGGTATCGCGCTACGTGACTGTATGACAAACATAAATGAGAGGTCCTAACATGTAAATCATGGCATGCATATTATGTCCAGCCCTGATTTGCTCCTTGCTGGCTGCTTCGCATTACATCGATTCCCACAGTGCGTGGGATCTGCCGGCTTTTTTTCTCAAGATAGTGTGGGCCAAATTTTCGCCCTAGCATAGGAAGGCAGACGTGCACTGAAAAAACGTAATATTAAGGCATATTTACATAGCTTGCATAGGACACAAATAATATTTTAGTTTTCTTAGCGAAGTACAGCACTAATGCAGCTGTTTGTGTTTCTGTTCATATAAACGTCCTGAAAAGGTATTTAATTTGCCCAAATTTACGGGTCTTGCCTTGGGCTGAGAATGCATCCATCTATGTTCATTTAGCTCAATATACTTCTTGTCTCCAAAAGCTTAGCATTTCTTCTCATGTTAACAAACAACAGTGCGAGCTCGTCAATTCGGAGTTCACGTGATCCGGAAAAAAAAGTTCCAAACAAGCCGAAAGGCTAATTTTCGAAACTATCAAGAAAACAATAAACAAGTGTCTATTACCGCAATGCGTGTTCATTTTGGTAAATATACGTGAATAAAGTGCTTATTTTGATAAGAGCAGCGTAAAAAGTCTGAACTTCAGTTATTCGCGACTTCGTTACACACGGCTCAACACACCCGAAACGTCTTCTGAACCCATCCCCTTTTTTGCTTTGCTTTGACAATCTGCCTCGTATTACCCTTTCAAAATTTGCTTGTGTGCCATCAAACGTGTTATATACCGTGTTATCAATATTCGCGCTCAATGAGCAGCTCTTAACGCTTGTGCTGAAAGGCATTGCAACTGCGGCTAGCAGTATGAGACGACCACGAATTTATAATGCGGAGTATATTGATGACATTCTGGCATTTATAACAAGAAAAAAAGTGAAGCAGAGCAGGGTATCAATTTAGTTCAACAGCACGCCCCCTATTGGAGTAATGTACACCAGGATCACCGAAGATATGGGTCGGGTACGAGCTTACAAAATCGACAACTGTATTTGTCAGATCCTCACTGGCGCTGGTTTAGTTGGCGAGTTATTAAGGCCTATGTCTTATATGCCTCATCAAAGGCGAAAAGTGACCTTCGACGTCGGCGGCGTCAGCACAAGTGACGCAAAAAATCATCATTTGATGACATCACCTTATGTTATCATGAGGTCACCATGACGTCATAAAACGTGACATGAGATGATGAAATCATCACGTGACATCTTCTGAGTCGGCAATAGTGAGCAGATGCCGGAGCCAATGTAAATCCACGTGAGGCGCAAAGCTTACAATTCGTCCAATTCCTAAGGGAGTGCGAATCCATGTTTGGTGCAGAAATCTAGGGGAGGGGTGAGGGGATCAGTACAGTCGTCTAAGAATAACAAAGATGGCTTTCACCTTTGAGTGGATGCAGGGAGATGTATACAAGTCTGTCTGAGTTTATTTCTTTCTTTTTTTTTATTTTGCAGTTGACAGCACGTAGAAGACTAAGACAGCGATGTAAGTAAAGCCATTTTGTTTATCTTGACAGTCCGCGTGCAGGTATTTCTCCACGCATATTCACTGTCTTTATTTCCCGCGACGATGTCTCTGTTCATATGAGCTGCTCCATGCCGTATCGTGGAATATAGATACAGCAGCGGCTACCATGAATAGCTTTCTGTAATGTCCCACGCAGCGTAGAAGAAGGAAAAAAAGAAGAGACACATGTGCTCATTATCTCGAAGCCTTTTTCTGGATCCGGGTCTGCTCTCTGTAGCGAGTGTTTGCTCAGCCAAGCATCGCTGTCGTTGCCTTAGCGCCGGAAAGGAATTCGGCCTTGTGCAAACAAGAGCCTATCCATGAAAGAAACGTTAGATCAATAGTTTCTTTCAGACAATAGCGGAAACAGAAACAGGAGTACTTCTGCTTCAGAGGAATGCGTGATGAAGTCCGGATGGTAGCGAAGTAAGACCACGGAGGGTATTTGTCTATACGGAAAAGACACAATTTCTCTTACTTTCTTTATTATTTGCTTCACTACTTCTTGAATGCGCCGAATAGGTCACGCATAATTTCGCATAGTGGGTGAGTGCCATTAGGTAAATGAGGATCATCATCGTCAGTGTCTAGTCTTACGAGTACAGGCTGGTAACTTCCTCTCCTGAGAGCCTTCTCAGTGTTTGCCTCATGTAAGCGAGAAAATTCAACTATTTATTTCGAAGGACCAGACAATTTCGGTTACACCCGTAGCGACACTTGACCCGAGCGTTGTGTGTTACGCAGGCGCACCACTCATTCCACCACTTATCTCATATAAACAAAATCAGCCAACCGGAGTGAGAGGGCAGGTTGCTCCTTTTTTTACAAAGTACATTGTGCACCAAGTCAGCAGGCTTGCTGCTGAGAATCGAGTGAGTGGTGAAGATTAGTAGCTACTGCTTTTTCCCTTTAATGGGGACATCTTGCTTTTTCAGGAATAAATGCAACCCTTGCCCAAAAGTTTAAAAACATACAAATGCTTACTTAAAGGTGATACGGCTGCCTTGAGTACAGTGAAGAGTAATGCAAATGCGCGAATCTTTCTCGTGACTTTTCAAGCAAGGAATAGGGATCAAAAGCCATCAATGAACGTCCCTGTTGTACATATTTGTTCCAAATTTAGGCGTTTGCTCACTCGATATTATCATTACTATGCATGTATGACGCAGAAAAATTTCTCAACAGTGGGCTCCTGCAGCGATAATCTGTATTTCTAACCAAACAGGAAGAGCAGTCATTTGGCCCTCCTACAGAACTTAACTAATCGCGTGGGAGCTTGGAATGTACGGGCATTAATTACTCATGCGCAGCAGCAGCCTCGGCTCTTACCCTTAATAAGCATAATCTGCGTACACATTCGCTCTGCTGACGCTCTCAGGAATGACTTCGGCCCCAGCTGCCGTGATCCAGCAGGGAGGGATTTCGAGATTAACGTTTCCTCTCGCACGATGACCCTGAGAGGAATTCCAGCTCTAATCCTACTCTTCGTGCCAGGCTGGCTTAATCCGTGCAGCGAACGCTGAGAGCAGAAATTTTGCAATGGCGCTCTACCACTGTTATTTTACTTAATACGCATCGTTGAATTGTATGGAAAGGTCAGACTGCTGTTATCAGGTATACAACTGTACGTTATTCACCTCTAACGTGGCCTGATTGTCGTAATATTTGCCTGCGTTTGTTTGCGGAGTATTTTGATGTTATTCTATTTTATGTGGTGGGAAACATTCTATCAACAAACATTTGCCATCGATCGCTTGCCCTGGCTTTCATTGCACATTTAAAGTTAAAGTGAGTCTGTTTCAAATACTGCCTTGTAATTAGGGATGGGGATGTTTCACACTCCGTCCAGTCAGTTCTGCGACCAAATTTCCGTATGCAATAACGGTGCCACGAGCCATGTCGCTTTGCTCTGCCCCGGTGAAAGACCGCTTTGGCCTCTTCTGCGTTTTAAATATCATTTTCGAGACCGTTTTCGGAAAAACATTTATTGAGAAATTCACTATTTGAGAACAGTTGTAAGATTCTAGTAAGTTTGAGTCTTTGCAACTTTTGGAGCACCATGCGGAGGTTGATGCAGAGCAACCACCTATGCTTTTTTTCGTTAAGGATGTCACCAAGGAGAGATTGGCATGTATGGTAAGGCTAATTTGATGCAATATGAGTAAGTTCATCACATCTCGTTTATAAGGGTGTGGTGTTGCGGAATGCAGCTCGCATTAAGGTGCACGTTAATGAAACAACGGTGGTCAAAAGAAAAAGGAGTCCGCAGTTCGGCTTGCGATGTGCTTCACTTCAGGACGCGGTCTTTATGTGTAACCAACATTGACTAAAATCAGTGGGAAAATAAGCGACAGCCAACCATATTCACCTTGGTTTACGTCATCACCTGGTTTGCGGCTTTACCATTGTCTAAGACGTTGTAGCATGAATAATATATATCACTCCGATCTACTTCGGGGCGACGCACTAACATGCGTTTCCCTACTTGCAAGAACCTGGTACCTGGCTTTTTCGGTATTAAAGCGGGACTAAGATTTATACCCATGTCACGAGTGTGTCAATATGCACAACCGCAGCAGAGATCAGTAGTCTCGTTGATTAAGGATGAATACAAACACCGACAGGCTCCCGCAGCCGACCGCTCGCTCCAACTTTTTGCTCACGCCTACAGTACGGGAGAGCCTGTTCTTAAACAGCCGCGTACAAATGGCAGTGACGAGAAGCGACTATGATGGCTATTTTCTCTAGCTCGAACAATCACAAAGCAACGTCGAAAGGAGCTGCTTACTTAATTGCGTTTGCCGTGACCACCGTTATGGATAGCAAAGTCGGCGCGTGAACGACGGTAGCCCCGCGGTTAGGATCCCTCGGGTGCTTTTCCGCTGACGTCAGTGTCAGCATGGAGACAGCTGCAGCTTCGCGCCGACCATCTAGGACGTAGAGCATTGGCATTCTCTCCATGCCACACATATTGACCGGTTAGGGTGTTCCATCTTATAGCTTCTCACTGTATTGAACAGAACAAATAACCAAAGGGCTGATCAAGAGTTTACACGATGGCTTATTTCGTTAAGGAACGAAATCGCGCAGCTAATTAGGATGTGTGTATATTTTCTGGCCGTGTCGTTTTCTTTTCGCAGGCTCTTATTGAATATTTCCTGATCAATAAGTTCTGCGAGGCATTCTGGCGGCTACGCATATATACCGACAAGCTTGCCTTCATTTATACAAGTATTTTTCAATCTCGCGCTAATATTCATCAATACGCCCTGCTTATCCGCGGTCTCCAATTTCCTCCCTCCTCGGTCATTGGGCTCTGTAATATCAAACCTGCCTCTGTAGAGCTATGAGCACTTCTGAAAAAGGTTTATGAAGCATCATTTATGCCTTTGATATCAAAGCACACCTTATAGGACACGTCTATATAACGAGGTTTCTTTTTGGTACTAAGTTAACAATGCTAACTCACGTTACCAGAGGAACAATCTTTCCCATGCGAGATTGTTCGTCAGAAAATGCCGCTGAAACCAAGGTTTCGATACGTGGACACTTTTAGGAGCGAAGCTCCTTATGCCGTGGGTCGTGCGTCCTCGATGTATGTAGTTGTGGGTAACCACCTCTCGTTTAGTTTCTAGGAATGTCCGCTAGATGGCGGTACTTGTATATAATGAATATGTGTAGGGGCGATGCTCCTTGTGGCATCACCTCAGCGGTCCTCGGTTGTCCATGCATTCTGAGTAGCCAGTAGGCACTGGATTTCGACCTCCAAGGTAGTGCCGGTGTGAGATGTCTCCTGTGCGTGATTAAACAATAAAAAAATTCACAACGTACATGTAAAATTAAAGTGAGCTGCGAGTCGCCATGACTCTCATCGACCCTTTAGTATAAATGCGCCCGATCTCACGTCGTTGATGATGTACTGCGCAGAATTCGCGAAAGATTACCGGTTTACCGCCTTCACTCCGTGGATATGGTGTCATCTCCAGTTCTCGTCTCGTTTCCGAGAGGGCGCTGTCCTATAGACATGCGTACAATATGGCGGTTGGGAGAAGGTACGCTAGATGGCGTTGGCGGTGCAGCTGCTCTTCGATTGCGCGGACCGCCGTACTATAGCCGTACGAGTGCGCTTGCCGGATCGTGCTGCTTGGCGGACTATGGACGACGACCGGTAGTTGAAGTTTGAATAAAATTTCACACACACTATTCGCTTTGATTACTGCTGGGCGAAACCACTGAAGATTTCACGGTGTAACCATGATTGCTTCAGTCACCATAACTCTCATCGACCATTTAGTATAAACGCGCCCGATCTCACGTCGGTGATGATGTACCGGGCAGAATTCACGGAAGATTCACGGTTCACCGATGAACCTCGGCAGCTTCGCCCACTCATCATCATTCACTCCGTGGATATGTTTTTCTCGTCAGAGAAGCAGCCGCCTACCTGAGCACCGTTTATACTCCCCTTAGCTTCCAGCTTATGCTTTCCTACAGGCTCTTCAATATCGCGGTGCAACTACATGAGGCGACTTTGTTTTTTTTGTTTTTTTTTCTTAAACCCTGTATCGGTTAGAGACAGACATCAGCCGGTTATCGAAAGTCTCGCTCTTTGTTCTTCACTCTCTCCTTGTTTATTTTTCAGGTCAGGTTACTACTGTCTTTGGCAACACGAATAGAGACGGGTTCTTTTTCTTCTCTCCCCGTCCCACCTATGGTGCCGCTTCCCAGCAGCACAGAAGCCCAGACTTTGTCTTAGGGCTGATTGGAGCCTTAGTAATAAGGTTATAGCTTCGGGCGAACTGCGTGAGGGATCGACTAATCGGAGCAACGTGCCTTTGGACTTACAGTCGCGGCCACTGTTAGAGGTAACACGGCGCGCGTGACCGTACTCGGACCACCAAGCGGGCGCCGCACTATGTATTGCGGCGGAAGCGCAATCAGCGCCAAAGGTGGTGTTAGCTGCGCGTCGTATGCTGCCGTTCCTCCCACTTCGGCGCGCGGGCTCTGCTAAAGCCGGTTCGTAATCTAGCTTACACCACTTGCGGCGAAGTGGCTGGCACCGTAGCAGACGACGCGCAGCTAACTCCGCCTCTGGCACTGATTGCGCAAGCGCAATCAGTGCCAGAGGCGGAGTTATTGGTTTGTAAATACTGGCCTAAGGCCCGTATTCACGAACGCCTCGACTCGAAACTCGACATCAAGGGATCCTTGAGGACTGTTTCGCGTTGCGATTTCTGCAACGCGAAAAGTCTCAAGTATCCCTTGAGGTCGAGTTTCAAGTCGAGGAGCGTTTGTGAATACCGGCCTAAGTCACACTGCCCCTGTAGATTGACCTAAGGCGACTCGGAGGTGAAAGCCGGGCTCTTCATTTTCGTCTTCTTTTTTCTCTTAGTGGATTGTATTGTTCGCACATGATGTAGCGCGAGCCAACGCAACCGTTAATCTAAGGGCTCCACTCTAAGAGGAAGATCACTCGTCCTGTTTCAATTAAAAAAAATTCTCTCTCTCTTTCTCACCGGCTAAAAACGATAATTTTAGGGAAATAAAAAATCTCGCCAACTTCCCGCAAAAGATTGCACGGTGCAAAAGCCGAAGTCGCGAGTTTTATGCTTCGCTGTCCTCTTCGCAAGTCTTCTCAGAACAGCATTCCTCCAGTTCACTGCCCATTCTTGCACCACGCGAGCGCTCACTGTACTGTACGAATCTCCCTTAGTAACATGTTCCCTTCCCGCGCGCAATTTGCCCATCAATAAAGCTGAGCGTGCCATCCACCTAAGCCGTTTTTCGTGTTTTGGCGATGTTTGTGCCTCCCCCGCGGCCAGTGGGAGCACTGCTTGAGCATCCCGCCTTCGTGTTGCTACCTCCCCAACATATCGGTGTTCGGACAGGCGGTCGTTATTTTCCGTACGCATTATTGCCCCGTCGGCATAAATACTCGCCAACCTTGCACTCCCGCAAAACGTTTACGACCTTTATTGTTGCATGCAGTGCTAAGATAACTGAGGGCGGCACTACCATAGACGTGTTAGCACCGCTGAGTTGAGGTATCCACAATAGTGTCACTTTCACCCATATAATGGTTATAACCTATAGATATTCGTGAATGGAAATAATTATTCGACAGGATTATTATAAACTGTTTTGGGAGAAGAGGGTGGAAAGTGAGTGGGCACGCAAGCTCGTAGCGCCGACAGGTAGAGCTAGCACGTATAAAATTGTTGTATAAAATCCTGGTATAAAATGTTCACAACGCTGCATGCCATACTTGCAAATGTCACCAATGTTTAGCATTTGTCGTTTTGGATTAGCTATCTAAGCACTTCATTTTTCAGCCCTGGCTTCCTTCAACTTTGCTGACTCAGTGTAACTTTAATAACATCGAGGTTCTTCAAGGCGAACCACCCCTGCTAGCGGGTCAGCCAACGGTGTTCATGTATCGTCTGATGATGTGTCTTCCTGGAGAGATCCCATAGCCAGCTGAGTGAGCGTCACTTTCTTTCAACGGTCGTAAACACGGCAGTGCCTTCAGTGCAATTACGACCTTATCATTCTGGAGGGGCTTTACGACAATGATCTGCGGCGCCCCTCCACGGCAGCAACGCAAAGGAGGAAATAACGTATTCAACATAGCAATTCTTGTGAAATGCCAGCTTTAGTTGCTTTTTTTTTACGTGTTGCTGTACTTCCTTGTTCCTGCCGTTCAAATGGCGGGAAATGTCACTAAGTTTATTAACGCTACAATGTGGTGTTCTTGGTTGATTTCAACAACCCTATAGTGGCGAGCATTCAGATGCAAGGGCCGACTTCTAGAAATAGTGCAGGGCTCACACATTACTAGGAGCCCCTCATCAGGCTAACAGTCCCAACGAAACAGCTTTCAGCAGTGCTCTGCTTGGTACACTGAAAATTTCTCACATGATCAGCTCCGCGGGACATTTTGTGCCGTCGCAACTCTTTTTTCATTCCACGCTTCCTCTTGCCGCGAATTCTTAGACTTTCATGTAGACATAAGTGTTATGTTTAAGATTTATAATGGGAGTTAATAACTGCGTCAAATTTTTATCGGTTTTGCGCAATGCGATGTCTATTGCACATGATGTACATGGTGTCGATCGATGATTCACATGATGCGCATTGTCAGTGCACATAATGCCAGTCGTGTTGGTGGAACGAAGCTTCATGCACTTTCTAGGGAGCCGTCACGATTTCAACGAAATTAAATCTGCTTTGATTGCATGGGCGAGTGCATGGACGAGTTATTCGTTAGCTACAGGCACTGTGCGACGGGATCATAAATTACCCGTTATGGTGTTCTTGTGTTTATGGCTCTCGAATGCTGACTCAAAGGTCGCCGAATCGAATCCCGCCTTTGGCGGCAGTATTAAATTGAAGGCAAATTGCCAGAACCCCGTGTGATTAGATTTAAATGCACGTTGAGGAACCCCATGTGGTTGAGCCTTCCGGAGCCTTTCACTGAGGTCTTCCAGCATCCCAGAGCCATCCAACAAATATTATTATCAGGATCACAAATTACTCACTTATTGTTGCTAATGGATTGCGTCATGGCGAAAAAAGACGACAAGGATTGCAGAGCTTGCGCTAATATAGATATCTGCTGTGATGCGCTGCATTTCGAAGGAGATTTTGGCCACGGCTGTAGAAAAGTCATCATTAAACTGAAAGTCAATATTTCGCACCCTTTTTTTGATACTAACAAAAAGAAAAAAATTCACCCACAAAAATGTGCTGCACGCAGTGTCTGAAGGGAACAAAACTATCTTTACGAAAGCGGTAGATATGTATGAAAAACGTCCTAGGAAGAACACTGCTCACAGCTCCTGGCAGTGAGCCCTAGTCAACTTGACCCGTCACAAGGCGAGAAATGTTACTGATAGCCGCGACATTTGCATTTATTGCAAGCTCTTTTTTTTCTGATGCATTCCGAAGCCGTGGAGATACTGAGGGCTAGAATATATTGGGCACTTCATTACGCGGTGGCGTGCAACAAGAATTAAACAAATCTGAATTACTTCATTGCCTTCGTTGGTAACTGAACATCCCGAACCTAACGCGGACAACCAACGGCTGAATCATAAACCCAAAGGAAAAATATTTAGGTGTGTGGCATGCAGAGAGCAAGCCCCTGCAATTGTGCTCCCATGGGTTCAGCTTGCATGCAATGCCTCTATTTATTCCTGCTTCCTCATCTCTCCTCCTGTACTGCAAAAGCCTACACATCCTGAAGCCCCTAGAAGCTCGCTTGTCAATGTTAACCAGGCCAGCAGATTTGCCAACACTCGTAATGAAAGAGAGCTCCATCTTCTGACACCGCTGCACGGAAGTGCTGAATGTGTTCGCGCATCCCAAATGGTGCTCGTCCGGTGCCTACAGCGTGCAGCTCCTCTCATGCTTGCCTGCTCTTTTACCGGTTCGCCGCCTCTGCATCCTGAACGATGTTCCTTGCTCGCTGCCCCTCTCACGGCAGTGCTCGCCTTTTTTTTTTTTTTTTTTTTTTTTTTTTTTTTTTTTTTTTTTTTTTTTTGGACGACTGCATTCCCAGAGTACCGGGACCTGACATTCTCTTTATTCAGAGCTTAGTTCTGTCTTCTGTGACATTCGCCTCTGGAGGCCAAGTCTAACCCCAACCTAGTTTTCCCCAGCAGATGTCGCTTTCACTGACTACGCAAGAGAGCACAGCCATGTTGTTTGCTACGCTGCAACAGAACGAGCTGGTAGTGAGATGTTGACCGAGCTCGAGAGGAAAGTGGGATAGGAAGTGAGAATCGCTAGGGGCCAAAGGAGATGCATTAATGAGGTGAGGTAGTTGTCTCGCACCCATAATGTCTATTTGCTGCCTCATACCAACGTGAAGAGGAGCCATATGCAAGCAGAAATACGCCCATCATAAATAGCACGCATAACATTTTACACTTTTCCTGAGTAGGTTGTCTTAGAATCTCTCTCTGGTAAGCTGTAGGACGTTGGTGGGTTTCCAGGCTACCGCCGCCGCATTTTGATGGGGGGCTAAATGCAAACAAAAAAGCAAAACGTGTTACTAGACGTGCGTGCAATACAAGGAATTCCACGTAGTAAAAATAAACGCAAAGTCGTGAACTCATAATCATGTCATGGTTTAGTACGTTAAGAGCCCTGAAGTAATAATAACATGTTTGCCTTAGCATTACACGAAGCTCGCACAGCATACCTCCAGCCATTTCATTACCCTTAGAGGCACCGCTAGAACCACAAATAAAAGAAAGTATCCAAGAGCACCGCAATAGCCCACTTCGACTTGTACTGTAAGGGCGGTTTCTAATACCAGTGGACCTTGGGGCCAATGCTCCCACAGAGATCTTACACATGGCACAGAACCTTTCATAGAACCACCATGCCATATCTATAATTAGCGAAGGTTGTCGCCAACACCACACAGCTTTGCGAGTAAAAAGCTTTCAGAATTTGTGTTCCGTTCTTGTGAAAAAGAAGTAACCCTGTCGAAGCAATATGCTCATGAAGACGCCTGCACAACACGTAGCCGGTTTTGGGTTTAGAAGTCTCTTACAGTTAGAATGATCAGATTATTTCTTGTACGTGTAGGCATAGAAACTTATATGAAGCAAAATTCCTTGCACATTGTAGTGAATAACTAAAAAAAGAGGTCCAGTGTTGTGTGTGCAAACAATTAACTGAAATGAAACCTAGCGAAGCTCGGAGCAGCTATCGACCTAATAATCGTGCATGTTCAGCTGAGGTGTATAAACAATAAGTGAAGAAAATGAAAAGGAACTCAGCGAGAAGTTGCATCAAGAAGTTTCAAATCCTACACGTAACACAATACAGATATTGTGGTGCGCACATTTAGGCAACCGCACTGGCGTGCTCACGCCCAACTTTGTTGAATACTTTTATACAAGATCCAACATATCCTACATGTGTTTGGTGTCGCCGCCGCTCACTGTGTTTAATGTGTAGCCTTGTGCTCAAGTACTGATATTTCATTAAACACACAGAGAAAGCAAAGATATGACAGTATGACTAGCCTTCAATGCTGTTGAGCGCAGTCGCTTAAAAAATTCCGAGTAAATTTTCGGACTCTCGTCACTTTTAAATCAATTGAAGTATACCAATTGATATTCACGAATTTTCCAGTAAACGTGTTGCGTCGCATTACATGATTGTGAGTCGCGAACGCCAATCAGAGCCGAGGAGCGACATTCCCTGGCTTAACGTCACGAATGACGATGCCGTCATCACTAACGTCACAGCACCGGCACTCGCCGTGGCTGCAAATTTCTTTCTCTCCCATGTGACTCCACCTTGCGTCCGGCGCCGCTGCCTCTCCTCTCCTCTCCGCTCACCCCCTCCATCCCTCCGCTTGACCACCTGCATGTGAACCTTTCACCTCCAACTCGCCTCCCTCCTTCACGCGCCTCCACTATACTATGTTATGCTACTGTGCTATACTATACTATGATCCCTCCTCCTTTCCACCTCTTTACCCTCACGCCATTCCTATTCACCCACCGTTCCCTTTCCCATAAATTGCTATATTGTCTTATAGATGGCAAGGCTATGCTTTAGCCTCTCCCCTCCTCTTTTGTCTCCTCCTCACCCTCCCTACCCTTTCCCTCCCCTTAGTATACTCTACTATACATGAAGATAGTGTGCTTTACCTTCCCTCCATTTATCCGTCCTCGTCCCCGTCACATGACTCCGCCTTACACTCACTTCCCTTTCTCACCTCCTTGCTATACTATACATGACTATGGCAATGTAGGAGCTGCTTGGCACATACCCGCTAGGCTTGTTACAGACAGCTTCATGTTTAGTGGACCGGAGGTGAGTATGTGGGGTTTACCTTATATTTGTGGCACATACTCTCTTCGCTGTGCTGCGAACACGGACGACAGCAGACCATACATAAAAAGAACTTTATTGCAGTCCTTAAATCGGACTAAGCTTGAATACAACAGCTCTGCTGTAAAACGGCACTTTCGCTGACTGACAACACGGTTCCCAACCGGGCACATCAACGGAGACAGCAACGTTGCTTGAAAAGAAGTCATATAGGAAAAACAAAAAAAGATGCTTGTAGCAATATTAACGCGATAGCGCTGAAGAGCTCATTTCGCAGAACTTCGGGTGAAGGTGTCAGCGGTATTGTCATTGATTGTGATATGAAAATCGACGTTTTCCGTGAGTGAAACTGCGAGATGTATGCAAATAAATAAATAATAAAAAGCGGTGCCAAGTAGGTCACGCCGCAGCTGCACCTTGACGTCACGCTCCCCTCGCAGTGCGCGCTGACGTCACTCTCTCGACCCTCGCCTGCCGCGCGCTCGCCGCAGCGCCCGCAGCTGCCGCCTGACGCGCAACGACAAGACCTACGCCAGCCATCGCTTCAAACGAATCTTCAGCGCTCACCGCAGCACCCGCGTTAGCGCCGTTCAACCCGTGACGCCGCCCGTGCGCAACGCTCCTGCTTCGCATCCCATCAGGGTTAGCTTTGGGAAGATGTCTGACCAGTTTAATAATGTCGTGCGAGCGTTGACCTCCCGGTCAAGTAACGAGCTTACTTGCGTGATGCCGAAGCGCAGAGAGCACAGTCGGGGGAGAGCACCACCTGCTACGCAGTTTGCTTAGAGCTGCGTAAAAACTATCAGTCTTATCTGTGCGATCGTGTGTTCAGAAAGCTGGTGCGGCGCGGACCGTCATATCGCTTACCTCGTTGCTTCTCGCTGATATTAGAAACTACCGTATAGTGCAGTCGACGACATCATTAAACAATTGTAAGGGTGCACATGCATGCTGTAAGGCGTCTGATAACTACGCATCTGATCATATCAGTCAATGAAGCAGCTAATAGCACCTCTTTAAGTTGTGGAGACCACAGTCGAGCGCGCCTGCCCGGAAATTTGGTGCAGCTTCGACGACAATCGGTTCGTTATCGGTCAATACCTATTCGATCAAGCGGCACCCAGACCAGCGCGTTCTAAACGGTTATTTCCCTCTCTGGTCTTGTGGTCGTTGACTGCCTCGTCGTGCTAGACCTCTATAAGGTAAGGTAAGGGCTAAAGAGCATCTCTTAAATCACAACGTTCCCCAACTACTGCAGCCTTTATGTGGTGGCGCCTATTCTTTTCACACAAAAGTAACACTCACGCAATAACATTTTAGAGCAGTGTGGTACTAAACAAGGGGGAGGAGGTAGGAATTGGAAGTCAGCAACCACTCGCCCTCTCGAATGTTGCGCGAAAACGCGAGTGATGAAGCCAGGCCGCATAAAGCAATGCAAACTGAATCTGCTGACAAGTAAATAATATCAATGCAACGACATTCTGTCCGCCGAACTTCTCCTCATATATTGCCACAAACCTAAGGATTGGATCCCGCAAGCATACATCACAGGAAAAGGGCGAAGTAACGATAAAGCCGTCAGTCAACGCATCACCGTCTTCGGGTTCGGGTGGCCACAGAACAACGCACGACATTCTTTGTCCGAGGTCTTCAATCCCTATTCTTTTGGTTTTACGAACCAACTTGAACACTTTTGCCACATTTTTTAGCCGTTTCTCAGCAAGTGAAACATCGTATCGGCTGGCATCACTGCAGGTGCTTTGATGAGCCGTTGGTGAGCGCTGGGTTCAAGTGCTGCCAATCAAGTGCTGCCAGACAGCGAAATCGTGGCTTTTTTTATTTATGAGTTACATAGGGGCCCTCAGCGCGCAAGAATAGCGCAAAAAAAGAATGCCAGCTGTTATGAGGGCCGACAAGAGTGTTTCAGTTTCTGAGCGCTGTACATGCGTTTTAACAGGTCACTCAGAAATAATGGAGAATGACTTCTATTTTGTAACCGCCCTTCCTCAACTCTTCTGCGCTAGCCTATAGACGTATTTTTTATATATATCCGCCCGAAGCCCCTGCCCAGGGCTCATAGCCAGTCATAAAGCAGAACGCGACATCTCGCAATCCAGCCCGTCCTGGCCACCTGCCATTTCCCGAAACAGCAGCAAGAGAGTCAGGCCACACTTTACAGTGGACCGCCTCTATACGGCCATCTCCTTGCGCGCGCGGGTGGTCAATTTGTGGCTCCATTAGCGAGGGACGCGACCCTTACGCAGGCGCTCGCACATCGGGTCCCCGGCGGCGCCATCGATATTCCTACACCGGCCTTTCTTTGAGCTCCCGTTTGTATTTTTTTGCTGGCTAACTGTGAGGCGCCACTGTCCCCGCATCCACCATACACTGCCGGGTAGAGGGCTACCGTGATTACTGAAAAAAAAAAAAAAAGGACTCAGAAACTACAGGCATGAACGTTTATGCCGTGCACATGTACTCCGAGCGCGCCGTTCATAGGGCGTCTGGTAGTAGTGAGTAATAGCTGAGCGGCTCAGCGGGCCAGCGGACCCAGCGGAGGAGCGGAGGGGGCAGCGGAGCGAAATACAAATGGAAGAGTAATAGCTGAGCGATGACCAGCTTGCTTCAGCTGAACGCATTGCTGCGCCACCTCTTGAACAAGGTTGAAGTTACTGTCAATCGAGCAGAGGCTTTGCTCGGAAAACGCTCCCACGCTCGTCCGCTGCGCAAGCTTCGCTGAGGAGACGAAATGAGCGGGCGAGCGGCTCGCTCCGTGAAAACGCCGGCTGTGCCAGCGTGCCGCGCATGCGCAGATGGCGTCTCCGCTCGTTCGCTGGGCCCGCTGGCCCGCTGAGCCGCTCAGCTATTACTCTCTAGTTTCAGCCTCGCTCACACGCGTGGCCCGACTGTTGGAAGTTTCACAAATCGATTGCGTCGTTAAACTTTAACGTGTTGGCCTGGGTCAAAGAATGCACCTGCAGGTCACAACCGCTGCTCATCGGGCGTTGCTAGTCGTACAGCATTCACGTTTGTATCTTATCAACTGAGGAGCTTTATGAATTCTCGAACGAGTTCAGAAATTTGTCCTGCCGTCCACGAAGGCGAGAGCGATTCACCATAGAACGATGACAATAGCGCCAACAGAAAACTGCAAAGCACCAAGATGACGGGTACTGAGCGATCGCTGAGGAAATGTTAGTTAACTTTATTGTACCACCACTGAGCAAGGCATTCACTACTACACACAAATGTGGCTTCCTTGTGGCTTCGTGCTACAAACAGGTGGTTGTCTATTTCCCCTTTCTTTAACCCTTCCGCCCCCTTGCGGGATTCCGCAGAACTCATTTGCATTGCATTGCAAATTATTCCCTGTTCACCCTCAAATGAATACCTATAGTTTTCTTGTGAGAGCAATTCTGTGTTCACGCCAAGAAATATTTACCATTGACGTCGACGTCACTGTAGTGGTTCGTGTTATGTCCATTGCTATGAGATCCAATCTATACGTGCGATACGGTGTGTAATCAAAAGAACGCATTCGAGAGAGCCCACCTTCATGAAGCATGCGGGAGAGAGGGGACACTGCGAAAGCGACCGGCTGGTTCGGGGAGCAAGCGAGGGCGAGCGTATTAGAAGGGGGGTTGCATGTGATCAGTTTAATTACAGATACAGTGCGTTGCTAGACAGGGTGTGAGCCGCTCTGTCCATGTCTGCTTGTCCGTAACTGAAGCAATGATGTATACAAGCGGCTATATTGTACAAGCAATGAAAGTGAAGCGAGCGGTGCTCGGACGAAGCAGTTCAATCGGGAGTCCGTGCCGGTTCACTAATGACTGCAGTCCGCAGTAAAAACGCCAAGAACCTTAACAGTACAAAGTTTCTGCTTGGCAGCCACTGGTTTAAAAGACGCAGAAGAGGTCGTAGCGACGTGACTTCATTTGTTCGAGCCCTATCATACTTGAAGCGCTTTTCCTGTAGAATAAACAAAAAAAAATCCACGCATATCCTCGAAGTGAATGATGATGAGTGGGCGAAGCACGGGGATCGTTCGGTAACCGTGAATCGATTCACATACACACATATGTTTCGACTATAGCAACGGTTTTCTAACCACCAAGACAGCGGACAGTACAAAGCTGGGTCCTAAGGTACATGATTTCTACGCTGAAATGGCCTACCAGTACATAAAAGGTTCGTGCTTCTATAGGTGTTTTATATTCTGTAACAATTATGTTTGATATTAGTGTATTGTTAGTTAAACTTTTTTTTTTGTCATATGCTTCGATTGATAGGTGCCTAAATGTCGGGGTCTTTACGGTATTGTGGCCTTTTATTTTGTTCTGGTTAACAGTGTTTTATTTTGTTCTTGTTACCCTTTTGTTAGGTCATTGCTTTGATTGATGGGTGCTTAAATGTCGGTATTTGTACGGCGTTGTCCTTTTATTTTCTTCTGGTTAACAGCCTTTTATTGTGCTGTGATATACTTCATTGATGTATACGTAAAGTCGGTTTTTCACAGAAATGTTTTCGTTTTTCGTTGTGCGGGTCAGTTTCGGTTTCGATTTTGTGTAGCGCGACGGACGCCGACAAGGCTAGGCCCTCAGTAGCTTCGCCTTTAAAAAACTTCCTGCTCTATAAGCTGCAGCTACTGGACAGTCGCGCACACTGAGCGGCTTCCTTATTTCCACGTCAAGTGGGTGGAGTATGTTGTACGTCCTGTGGCCTTACGTTATTGCCTATACAGTATTGAAGGCGGTGGAGTTCCTAGCGGGCACGTTACATTGAGCGGCAGGGCACTTTGGGAAACGATGCGTCTTCGTGTCTGGGTCAAGTTAGAAGCCTATCCGTAGTGCCGTACGGATTTGATGTGTGCGTGTGCGCGTGTGTGGGACCAGAACGAGCGAATTCGGTACCCAAATGTTTCAATAACGTTACATGTGACTCAAGAACATCTTTAATCAAACGTCCGTAATCATTATCTGCCTGCAACTAACTTCTCACACAACCACATGACTGTTCCGTTTCGTCAAATAAACAAGCTGCTTGGCATGTTCGCACGCATGGCAGTTAGTAATAAAGTAAAGCTCTGGAGCAGGGGTCAGCAAACTTTTGAGGCGGAGGGCCAATGTTGCTTGAAGCCGACACAGTGGCGGGCCGCACGGTAGGTTGGGGGAGGTGAATCTCTGCAGGCAAAGCGTAAAAGTTTGGTGAATTGAACCTAATTTTTAAGACTGCATTAGAGATCATGTTCATTTTTAGCGAAAATAAACATTTTAGGTCAAAACTGCCATGTCAGCCTTCAGATATGAAGTGGCGATGTAAAGGAGGCAAGGGGTATGACGCCGTGCCGGGGGCCTCATAATACGGCCACGCGGGCCGCAGGTTGCCGACCTCTGCTCTAGAGCAAACGAAGCATCGGTGATACGTTGTTATCTCCACTCATTTCTTACATGATATGGCTCTGCTCTCATTGGACTTCATTTAGAAGAGAGCCGTGATATCAGCCGCCTTTATTGTCACGAGCTTTAATACAGCTGACGCCACTCTCCAAACTATCATTCGCAGGGCGACCACAGTTCACGTCAGCAACCTGTCAACATTGCCTCGTGGTCACAGAATACGCCTCACGCCGACGAAGTGTACACGCTTACTAGATCGAAAATTATGAGGGAGAGTGAAGGGGGAAGAGTTCCACCGTAACAAAGGCTCTGTGTATACCCCGTCCTCGCATCTAGACGGGAGTCTCCCGCCTCTGTCCCCCCACCTCCTTCCTTCATGTAAATGTTTAAGCGAACCTCGGTATTCCTTTCGGTGCATCACTCACAGCACGGGATGTGGCTTGTGACCTTTACGTCGCTTGCAAAGTAGCCACGGCTAAAATGGATTATGGTTCCACGTCTCAAACTGCTCTCCATAGAAGCTTGTAGCGCAAGCGTTCTGTCGTCCCCTATGAAAATAACTTTCAATGCAAACTGCCTGACGATAAAGCAATGAGGAAATACATCCCTACCAGTAGGTGATAAAGACACGGACCGAAATAATCCGCGCTGTTTTGCGTTCGAACGAAGCATGTAATGCTTCGTTTCACAAGCGTCAGCCCCATAGCGACGAGTGTTACCCAACCACACTGTTAATACGGATGATGCGTCAACACAAGCTGAAGTGTCAAGTCGAGGACGTAATGCATTCTTTATGGTTCTCGCTTTATTATCAACCCCTCATTCAAATCGTTATAACCTGTTCGCGAAGGCAAGGCGATGCCATCAGTGAAATTGCGAGCGCTGTTATGTTGGCTGTGTTGGAAGCAGAGCTTTATGACTCGCGGGACTCGTGCAGACGTTCGTTAAAGACCTATCTGTGAACGCATTAGATGCAGCGCAATCGAAATGAGATTATTAGCGTCCGGTTTGACGCCATTGAAAACAGCATTATGTAATCGCAGTGTACTTGCCACAGCTGGGAGCATCGCGATTGCACATCCAAATTTAGCTAACGCTCAGCATTGCACCACACTACAATATTCAACTATCGCATTGCATCACAGTACAATAACCCGAGTGCTAAGAATTAGATGCACTTAACAAGCGTCAACGAATAGTCCACTACAGTGTCCAGTTTTTACCTGTACCTCGCATTGATCCAATAACACGCCGCTCAACTTAAAGGTAGAAGCAAGAGCCAGGTGCCTCCCCATAAGCCTTCTATTCCGTACCGCGGAAACATATAAAAGTGAAGGAACCAGAAGCAGTTAAGATAGAGGTAATGCAATTTCTGCACCTCGACGAAAAAACCGGAGAACGATGGGCGGGCGTAGCAGCCCTTTTCTCGTAAACGAAGGTACAACAAAGAGATCCAGGACTGTTGTACTCAGACCCTTCGATGCTCGAAGCCCAGTGGGAGGCGGCAGAGGCCAATATGGCGGGCTTGTTGCCATCGGGAAATTGCAGCTTTAGACGGGCTCTTCGATTTCCCGTCAACGCTGTGTACCCTCGCAGTAACAGCTGTTTTCTGTCTGTCTTTTTTGCTTTGGAATCGCGAGGCCTTTCTACCAAGATGGTTCGCGTCAAAGATCCCGTACTTTCGCGGAGTTCATAAAGATCAAATGGATCCGCAGCTACTTTTGTGGGGGGAATAACATATTTGTTACAGTATGTCCACTGTTGCCTACAGACTGGGAAAAGTATAGTGGTGTTGAACCACGGTGTTGGATCAGGGTAGCAAACGAAATGATCCAAATGAAGATCTATAGCGTCAGACTTTGACTACAACCATGTAAAGGAGCGTTTGTTACTGACCGTAAAATTTTATGAGTCTTATGGTGCGTAAGACATGTTGCCTTTTTATACCTCCCGAAACTGTATACAGATTCGTATGCATTTTGGCAGTCTCTTGTAATATTTGCCTCATTAATACTTTGTCAGTATTTCATAGGACAGATCAGGCACTGTGATCTTGCCGTCGTTATCACGCCGTCACTTCAACTCCGCGTCTTCAATATTACACTGGTACATGTACGATGTGATTAGAATAGCAGATTCATGGTGTCTAACTGCAGAAGTCTGGGGTGTCCAATTTCAGTCGAACAGGGCTGGATTTAAATATCGAATTGATCGTGCTGTAACTAACGCTTCGCGCGCAATTTTTATAACTTGATCATTCTTTAAGAAATTCGGGTTTCAGAACAATCGGCGTTCGAATTGGCTGAGATATTTCCTGAATAAACAGTGTAGTTTTGAAGCCTCGCGTTAGTCGTATCCCCAGTCGGTGGTAAGCACAAAAACTCCGCAACGAGAATTTGAAAAAAACTGCGCCATTGTGTTGGAAACAAATCAAAGCAATACAGATCCCGTTTTTTTTTTTTTTTTTTTTTTTTTTTTTTTTTTTTTGTTTCTGTGAGGTCCTGCTTCTGCCCCACTAATCCACTTCAGAGATGTGGCACTCATAAAGCTCGCAGAATTTTCCTGTCCAATGTAGCTCTGAGTCTGGCCGTACACTTCCATGCGCTACGTTCACTTGTTTAATTAGGGTGCGTGTTTTCTAATAGCTTGCGACCACGAACAGTGTACTACCCACTCCAGCACGAGGTAAAGTGACGCCACAGCTTTGCCATTAAAAGCTCCGCTGATGACTGCCCTTCCGATTAACATATTTGAGTCTACGAAGGACACGCACGCGCTTAATTATTTTCTCGGCTGCTGTAGTAACTAACTGTCTTGCCGAGTTTCGAAACATTAGAAGTAAGCAATATTCTCAGCAAGCAATCTGCCTCAACATGACGTAGGTAACAAAAGAGACCTGGCTCCGAAGGCGCCGGTTTGAGAGGGTTTTACTACCTTTTGGCTATGTCAGTTTTTGCAGCTAATTGTACAGCTCCACTGTGAGAGCCTGCCGCACGTTGCATGCATGCGCCATCTATGGCAGGACGAATATGGCACTGGCATTTGGCGCCAAGCCTCTCGCTCAGTAAGCGGCGGTTCTCTCTCGCTCATTGAGCGGTGGTTCTCTTTCGCTCACTGAGCGGTTGTTCTCTCTCACTCAGCAAGCGGTGGTTCTCTCTCGCTCCCTGAGCGTCGGTTCTCTCTCGCTTAGTGAGCCGTTGAACCAACGCGACCAGGCGTTGTTGGTTGAACCGGAGCGGTTCGTTGACCGCTGCGGGCCGACTCCCGCTACTCGCTCGCTGTGTGCGGTGCGCGTGGCAGTTCATCATGAGCTGGTGCAACTCGTCGAAGACGAACAAATGAACGTAGTTTGCGTAACGGTTTTCATTAGTGTACCGTAAAATCCCGAGCAAGCACCCCCCCCCCTTACGGCGAAGGATAATCCGACAAGATACGGGGGGGGGCTTGGTCGGTCATAGATTAAAATTCAATATGCCGAGTGAAGAGCCGCTAAAAATAAAGAACGCACACCCGTGCTTCTAATGCAATGCTTTATTAAATACGCATAAATTCACTGTTTTCCTTTTCCCTTGTCGGGTGAATAACAACAATGAATTAAACCGTGAAAATGGCGGGATGGGAGAAGGGGACGCATATATGTAATATCCTGAAGAAGGGAGGGGGGGCGCTTGCTCGGGATTTCGCGGTAGTCATGAAAATGTCACTCATATAATCCACTCCAGTGCTTTTCTGAGCGCGCATTATTAGCACATCAATAAAACGAATAATATGTTGTGCTGAAACTGGGCTTCATTTTATTTCGTTATGGTGCAAGGTGACAATTATCATGACATGACACTACGTTTAGTCTTGGTCTGTTTGAATAAGCCGCACAGGTATTTTTCGACGTCTTTGTTTCAGTGGGCAAAGCCCTTACAAAAAATCTTATTGAAAAATAATTGAAACGCCATTGCTCAATGTTGACATATTGTACTGAATAGTCGTTGTCGGTCCATTGAAAAGTCATTGAGCTTATTGTTGACACGTATAGAATATTGGCCACCGATCTTTTACCAAAATTTTATTGACATAAAAGTAGTTGAATGGTTGTCGACTTGTTATTGAAAGTACATGGAGCATTGATTTCATTCATTGACAGATCTAATGAATAATTATTGACTTACAATTGAAGCAGCATTGAAATTCGATTATGTATTTACTGAAAGTAGACGTACTGTACGTTTTAACAGTTGCTGAAATTTTGTACATATACAAGTGCAATATGCTACCGCAATACGAACAATGCGTACTGAGGCACATGCACTGAGGCACAGGCCTCAGTAGGCATTGTCCAAAAGGTCTTTCACAGAACTTGAATAAGAGCTGCTGGGAGCGCTTACGTGGGTTTTATATGAGCGCATAGCATGCGCCCTGTGATGTACAACGTATGCTTGCATAAAGAGCTACAGTAGGCCTGCACAGTTCGCGTGTTATAGCAGAAACTTTATCGCCAGCTAATACGCTTCAATTCTGCCAAAACACGTGAAAACCTGGAAACACAGTAAACTTAGCGAAAACTAAAATATGGACACGGGCACAAAAGCAAATTGAATTACTCATGCACAGTCACTCGGAGAAGTTAACTTTTTCATAAGTTCTGTGACCTTTCGTTTTCTTTCAAGAGGCCCAACAAAAGAAAAACGCAAATGTGCGGACATGTACCTTTATTAAAGCGAAAAACTGCAAAAACCACATCATCAGAGAAGAAAAGCATAACTTAATTGGTGTAGCGTTTGTTTCAACATGTAAAGGGCGAGTCCCTCCTGCAAAAAATATGAAAAAAAAGGAAATTGTGACAAATTACTACCAAGACGTCGGTGTGAAAAGGCGAAAACTCCATCACATCATAGGGCTGCAGAAGAGCGAACATGCTACAAATGACCAGGCTGAAGCGACACGCGAGTACACGTTTTTTTACTGCCCCTCTCGAGAGATGCAAGCTTTACAGAGCGCGGATATTAACATAGAAGGGAAACGCTAAGCCACAGCTTTGAAGGCGCGCGTCGACACACACTAAGCAAAGTAACATCATAGCACATAAAAAAGACGCATAACTTCTCGCCCTGGAACATGATTCAACACTCGCCCTCACATATTCGAAACATTACTAGACTAGCGCATCCAGCTATCGGAAATAGCACCGTGCAGAAAGACACAACTGTGCTGGTACAAACATTTTCTTACCCGCAAACTTACTGTGTGCCTAATTACGAGGCACAAGCAGTTTTGAAACGCAAAAAAGTAGTGCATGCGCTCGAATGTAAGCGTTAATGCATACCTTGAAACAAGCTCAAATAAGCGCGCCAGTAAGTCAGCATGTTCGAAACTGAACAGAAATGAAACGCTAACTTTATATTATGACAGTTCAATCATGATGGCACAACACTAACGCAGTCAAGTACTTCTGAAACATGTCGCGCATGCAGCCGATCTAGCAACAAAACACGCGTTTTTATTCTTCATGGTTTTCGAATAAAAGGGTGTACAGGTAAAGAAAACGAACTCACCTTCAACGATGGCAGCCCATAGTTTCCTAATCCGTATATACCAGGAGCGGTAAAAGCACATCAAGGTGATCGCGTCCATTCTTGCAGCTAAGCAGAAATGAAACTGCGAGAGTCGCGCACACAAGCTGAGACGTCCATTTCTCCGTCGGAACGATTACGGAACTAAGCCTCACAGTCCGCGCAGCCGCCACTCGCAGACAAACGCCCTTGCATGCAGGTCCACATATGCTGAACATGCCACGGAGTAGCTTCTTCACAAGTGCCTTCATACATTCCATGAATCACGCTATTTACACTGCACGAAATAAAGCGAGAGGACGCGAGCGCGCCACACGCGACCACACGTCGGAATTCCCTGCGCTGAACTGACACAGACGGCAGGGCGGATATCCATCCGCGCTGTCGTTGTCAACGCCGCTGCGAAGCCCGTTAGGTAGTTAGGCTGTTATCGCTGTGATTAGCTACGTAAAGCTTACTGGTTAAAGACCTTTGAACACTTCATGATTATGACTGCCGATACAATCCAACACCTCACAAATTTATCCTCTTGCGCGCTACTTTCTTCGTCGCAATATGACATGGCGCGCAGGCTAGCAAGTTGCAACATGTTGCGGCGTCGCCGCGGTTTCTGCAAGGAGCGCATGGCGCGGGTGGCGTTCGTTCGCCAACAGCAGGAGTAGTAATAAAACAAAATGTAAAGGGAAGATAGTCGCCGGTACATCACGTTCATCTGATGTCTCGTTGCGGTGAGGTTTGAGATACACGACGAGGGTGGCGATGTGGGCTTGTTGGTGCATAATGGAAAGGTAGTTTCTTAGCGCTGGTGTGGACGAGGACAAATAAGAAGAGACACTAGACACATGAGCGCCCATGTGTCTAGTGTCTCTTCTTATTTGTCCTCGTCCACACCAGCGCTAAGAAACTACCTTTCCATTGAGATACACGGTCTTATCGACACCGCGTGCAGGCAGGCGTCGCATTCTGCGCCGAGGCGCCCGCGATCCGTTGGGAGATACCTTTATGTCATCTCATCGTGTTGTGCGCGTCCGCGGCGGTACATGAATGATGCCTACCTTAAAAAAACTGCATATGAACGTTATATTATCAAACCACTATTCCTTTGGGGTCACCGTAGTCGAGCAGTGCTTGCAGTTCTAGGCTGTTGCCGAATATCTATCGCGGGTTCCATCCCGCACGCGGCAGTAGCATTTTAACGGGAGTTCGTTAAAGAGATCGTTATGCAGAAATCCCGGTGTCGATGGCGGCGTCGACTTCAATGTTGAGCGAAAGGCCAAATTTGAGGTAGATACAAATAAAGAGAAGAGCCGTGGGTCGTTTGCAATTTGGCTTTGCGGCACAGTAAGTCTCCACCGCGTGCGCGCTTTTTTTGTGTGTGTGTGTGTGTGTGTGTGTGTGTGTGTGTGTGTGTGTGTGTGTGTGTGTTGTGTGTGTGTGTGTGTGTGTGTGTGTGTGTGTGTGTGTGTGTGTGTGTGTGTGTGTGTGTGTGTGTGTGTGTGTGTGTGTGTGTGTGTGTGTGTGTGTGTGTGTGTGTGTGTGTGTGTGTGTGTTTGTGTGTGTGTGCGTGCGTGCGTGCGTGCGTGTGCATGCGTGCGTGTGCATGCGTGTGTGTGCATGCGTGTGTGTGTGGGGGGGGGGGGGGATAACGCGTAAGGGGGTCCCCCATTTTTTTTTAAAGTAGGCAGAAATGCTGGAGGCTGATTTCCTTCGATTCAGGTGCATGTTAAAAAGCCCCAGGTGTTTGAATTTTCCGGAACCCTGCACAGCGGAGTGCCTCACAATCATATTGTGGTTTTGGCGCATACAACCCCAGCAATTAATTAATCAAGCTTTCTTTGTGTATTCAGCGGCAGTGCAGTGGCTGCCCACGGTTGTGTACATGGACGTTACACTTTTACTGCGTTGTTTGCGTTACTGCAGCAAGAAGTCAGCTATAGCATCGTTGCCGCCTGAAAAGTCATGTGGTGAGTCGTTCGGTTAGAGCTAATTAAACGGACAGGCTGGAGAAATCACGTTGCCAAAAGTATATAGCTAGTACGCAAGCGATAGAAGACCGCATATGCACAGGACGTTTGTAATATGCGTTCTATTGGGGTATGTGCTGCTTACTTGGGGTGGTTTGATCCATAAAAAGGTTTCGATACTTTACAGGCTTGGCAATGCGCACTCATACATACACTGCAACTCAATAAAGGCGCAACGATAAGTCAACATTTTTTGTCAATGACTTTTTCGTTGATGTTCTTAACAGAAAAAAACCATTGAGTATATATTGAGCAACGTCAAGACATCTTGCCAAGTCGTTGAAAATCGGTTGATTCAATGAATAGTGACCGGAATGTCAACAACAACTCAATACTCATTTTTATAAGGGAGGGACGCCTTCCAGAAAGGTGTCCATTCACAATGACACATGACAAAATTAAGTGCTTGATTTAAGACAAGTATCGACACAAGGTAGCGAACGAAGCACGTAAGTACTGCTCTCCGGATAGTTCCTTTTGCTTGAACGCAAATCCCGCATCTACTTTTCAAAATCCGACTCAGAACTATCTATCATTCTAATGGACTATTTATCTATTGCACTATCAGCCTTGTAATGTGAACCAACTATTCCAAGCTTCCGCCCTAGCAAGTGTCCACCCTAGCATATAAAGCACCTGCAAGGTGTTTACTCTGGCTTGTGTGTCAGAGGTATCGATATGCGTTCAAAGGCATATTTTAGTCTAAGAAGACGAGCTTTTATACGATAAGTGTCCGAGCATTTTTAATAACAGACTAAAAGTGATTAAGCTGTAGACCTTTTGTCACAAACGAGCGGTCAGCTAAGCGCGCGTGGCTGATTTCAAACGACGGCATGGAATCCAGGCGCCGGTTTGTCGCGACTGAGCGTGCGCAACGAAAAAACAAGTATCTAAAGACTCCGCGTGCGCGCTCCAAACAGCCGTCGCCACGCCGACAAGCGCTCTCGGTCAAGCGCCGAGCGATCTTCCTCCATGTATTTAAGTGAACAGTGAACCTGTGAGCTGTTCAACTGAGCCGGTTCACTTAAGTGAGCTGAGCTTAACAAGGTGTGGGACCGAGCTAGTTGGTACTCCATGATAAACTATTTTTTGGATGGAAATTTGGCCATTCATTGCCACGAGTGTGGGTGCAAACCCGTGTATGAACAGTGCACTACTGTTTTTCATGACGGAGATCAGCGCACGCGAGAGACTGTGGAGGCAGCCCAAATGCAACGGGAGGGCGATTCCGTGAGCATGACATCAGTGTCATTGACAGAGAAGGAAATGGCCTTCTTGGAAGGAGCACTTCATCTGGGGGGAATGATTAGCGGATGCGCGTTGACACACCGCGCACCTGTGCTAGTGGCGTTTTTGTTTTAGATGTGAAGCATCTTATGGCGAAGCTTAATCCGGTGGTGGTGGTGGTGGTGGTGTGCGGCGTGACCACCCTTACTGCGCATGCTCAAACCTTTCAAAAAAATAAAAATAAAAAACCTCCTCTCCCCCCTCTCTCTCCTTTAGGCATCCCTCCCCGCGGCAACCACACCCTCACTGCGCATGCGCCTCTCCTCCTCTCTCCCCCTCCTACGTTCCCCCCCTCTCTCCTCTAGGCATCCCTGCCCGCGGCGTCCATACTCCTACTGCGCATGCGTCCCCCCTCTCTCTGCTCTCCTACGCTCCCCCCTCTCTCCTCTAGGCATCCCTGCCCGCGGCGTCCACACTCCCACTGCGCATGCGCGTCCCCCCCTCTCTCCTCCTCTCCTACACTCCTTCCCTCTCGCCTCGCGACGCCGACGCAGGCAGCGTCTGCTAGCGAGTTTCTTGGTTGAAAAAACCGACTGCTCGCGCTGCACAACCGTTCACTGGCCACCCCGTATATATGGCAATGGATCTTGACCTGCAAGGTGGTGCCGGTGGGAGATTTCTCCTGTGCGTTGTTGAACAATACAAATTCGCAGCGTGCGTGTTCACTAAAAGCGGACTGCGGGTCTCTGTGTCTAGTCGGAGTCTTCTGTCTCTCATTTCCCATTAGCAGCGATTGGCATGTTCCAGTAGGAAACACCACTCCATCACTGCGCGCTTTGCGCCTCCCCAGTTTTCTCTCCTGCGCAACGCTGCGATGAGCACCAGCGTCAACGCCACCGCCAATGTAAGCGTTAGCGCCCGCTGCTTCACATCTACACATGGTTCCCTTTAGCGGGAGATGGTGTCATTTTTTTTCATTTGTCACTTTTAAGTATTTATACGTCACTTTTCGTTAATAAATTCAGTTGGCAGTTTGCTCCCGTCCGTGTTTCTTTCGTCCTTTGTCCTGCAAAATTTTTGCGCAAAAAATAGTTTTACCCAACGAAACAGCGCCAAGGCGCTGTTTCGTTGGGCAAAAGACCAATCGACGAGCTCAGTGCCACGTCAGGTCGGCGATTGCCGACTTGACGTCACTGCGCGTACAAGGAGGATGGGTCAGGTGTAGGAAAGCAGCGCGGGAATTGTTTTTCGGAATGGAGGGTCTGCGCGGCGCGCATCGCTGTAATATTCGGGATACGTGGTCGCCGCGGTCTACTGTACGAATTGGCGAGCTTGTTTGGGGGGTGTTAGAAAAAAGTAGGAGCCTGTTGACGGGCCCTTTAAAGAAATGTTCCCTGACCCGCTGTGCGCACGCCCGAAAATAATCGGCTACGTCGAAGAAGTTCAGGAGCCACTTTACGTGACGTATGCCGAAGCAACTTCCGGCGCAACCTCACGCGGAGCATTCACGTGTTCCACTGGAAGATTTGGCTTGGTGCGATCCGAGTGCTCGCTCCAGGATTTCGGTGGCCGCTCCGGATCTCCCAGTGGTATTCGCCATAAGTGAACATTGAACCGGTGAGCTGTTCAACTGAGCCGGTTCACTTAAGTGAGCGGAGCTGTTAGGAAACGCTCACTGAACTGAACCGCTTTGCCCATCTCTAGTCTCAGTACTTCAATGTTTTTGCTTCACTCATGGTGCAAGCGAGATTATTTCATTATTGGTCTCTTGTTAGAAAGTGATTAGTCCCAAATGACGGAATTATTGATTGATTCACAAAGTTTCTTTCGTAATTGCTGTTTATTTGGGGTCATTCCGACGTCATCATTCCTTTTGTTGCTACTTTGGGACCCTCGCCTGTATATTTGTTGATCAAGAAAAGAAAAAAAAGAAAGAAAAGATGCGTGGGAACCGCATGGGAGAGCGCAATCTTTCTCTTTGTAGACAATGCGCGGGATTAAAGTCGTGCGATTTATTGGTGGTCAAACAAATATCACATTACTTTATATGTCACATGAGATGAGAGAGAACACAACTGGGCGGATGGGTTTTGTTGCATGGCATTCAACCTCGCGTTTCACTAACGCTGAGCCTTCTGAATGCCAAGGCATGACTTCGAACTAGATAACAAGTTTCTTTCTTTTTTTTTAATAACATGAAGTCGCCTGGCTGCGTCTCAAACGTCACACATTATATTTCGATAAGGCGAAGTCCCCATGTCAATATTACGCCCTTGAACCATAAAATATAAAGTAAAAAATTGGAGGACCCTTAAGCTTCGCCTTTAATAGTTGAACGCGATAGCGATATCCCGTCCCTACTGCGTACTTCAATCACTTGGTGCATACTATGTAATGGGTAGTATGGTTTAAACCAGGAGAAATTATGCGCGGCAAATGTGGGAAATGTTTTCGAACTTGCTATGCACCCACTACGTGGTGTTAAGGGAATACGCGCAGTAAGGTGTGTGCCGTTTGTAATGGGTGGCTGGCTTTAAACTATGGAATCCTTATGATAGTCACATATTCTGACGCCCGATGGCAATTTACGCTTGTACCACGCAATATTCCTGGGATATTACATGTTATATTGCGACGCCTATATAAAGGACGCTTGCGTTTGCAAATCATGGAAGTTATTTTCACTCCATTTCCAAGCAGAGGAAGTTATTTTCACAGTATATCCAAGCAGAGGCATGGCTATGTGGTAGAACACCTTCTTGCCACGCAGACGACCCGGGTTCGATCCTCAATCGGACCTGAAAATTTTTATTATTTATTTTATTTGCATCTTTCTCGATTTTTCGGTCACGGACAAGATGATGATTTTTCGCTCACAACCAACGACGCCGACGCCGGAATTTCTGCGAAACGAGCTCTTTAACGCTATCGCATTAAAATATATAATTTGCTGGTGCGCTGACACAGCATAAGTGTTTCCGCAAGAACAACTGCGGGAATAACAAACGACAACACGTGATACTAACGCCTAACTTGCGGTTGAGGAAGAAAGGAGAGAAGCGCAAAGAGGCGTACTTGACACACGCATCATCATCATCATCATCATCATCATCAGCCTGTCTACGCCCACTGCAGGGCAAAGGCCTCTCCCATGTTTCGCCAATCAACCCGGTCCTGTGCTTTCTGCTGCCACGTTATACCTGCAAACTTCTTAATCTCATCTACCCACCTAATTTTCTGTCTCCCCCCTCACGCGTTTGCCATCTCTTGGAATCCAGTCAGTTACCCTTAATGACCAGCGGTTATCCTGCCGACGTGCTACGTGCCCGTCCCATATCCATTTCTTCTTCTTGATTTCAACAATGATATCCTTAACCCCCGTTTGTTCCCTGACCCACTCTGCTCTCTTCCTGTCTCTTGAGGTTACGCCTATCATTTTTCTTTCCATCGCTCGCTGCGTCGTCCTCAATTTAAGTTGAACCCTCTTTGTAAGTCTCCAGGTTTCTGCTCCGTAAGAATCTCTCGGTCCGGCCTTGACACACGCATATCTCGCTTAATACAGAAAGCACCGCATATTAACCAATCGTTGTCGTTACAAGAGAATGCTGTCGTGCCGTGCATGCGAGTTGAACGTATAAACACATATTCATGTGCAATGTCAGCAGAAAACAAAAAAAATTATTTTTATTTCTGTAACGCTGCCTTGGATGCTCACCGAATCTTCGGAGTTACAGTCTGGAATCTTAATTGCCCAATACTTTGCAGCTCACACTATGGTTAGAAGTGTTTTTACAGAGGCGTAAGACGCGCCAAAGAAATTTTGGGCAAAGGGCATTTATTCTTGAGAGGAGCAGCCAATGCCGGTAGCCATTCTTCGTCAGCTTTTCAGCAATCTGCTGCTTCTTCTTTGCCCCATAGCTATTGCCTTGCTCGACAGGATTTTTAAGCCGTTTCTTGTAAATTGCACTGGAAGCAAGCATACTCAGCAGACAAGCAGTTGCTACAAACTTAATAAAGGCGTTTCTTGTGGTTCACTTGAGCAGCGTTGAAAGAACCGTCAAGTGTAACAAGGTGGTAACCTTGTTACACTTTGCACAATATTCGCACAATCTGCAGTTGAATCAACTAACCCGCCTTCGTTAAGGCGTGAATACTTTTCTATCAAGTCCTTGTCCTTTGCCGCGAAATAAAGCTGACGTGTAAGGAGCGCCAATTAAACGCCGGACGTTAGCAAAGTGGAGGAGAACTCTTTAGCGGCCCAATCCAGGCATTATCTCATGGCGTTCTGGACTGAAAACACGGCCCTTTGTACTTGTACCAATTAATCGAACCAAGTCTTCTTTCTATTATTTACTGTCTGTCGTGAAGTTGCGGAATACAAGAACAAGTTGTTTGCTAAGTGCACTTGGCCTTACAGGGAGACTGTACGGCTAAAAGATCTTAAAGCGCCATTCCTTCAGAGTTGGAAGCTTACAGTAAAAGATGGTCCCGTTCTACCCATGTTGCTTTTCTTGTTAAATGGCTCGCCACGTGGTTTAATGTGGTAACGAAGTTAAATAGAGACATGCAAGCCAACTTTTCTTGAAGGTAGCGCTTAACTAGCATGTGGGACCAGTGATCCATTACTTGTATAGCTGTGGGGGTCAGTAGTTTGATCGTGGCTGAGAAAACTTGAGTGCCTTTCCATGCAGTCACTCTGCCTACGGTAGATGTGTCTACGTTTTGTATACAGCGTGTCTACAGTAGATGTCTCGCATTCGATGGCGACGCAGTAGTGGGACACACTCGATGTTACACGTTGTGCTATTAGCTTGGCAAAGGAGTTATTTCGAACTTACACGTATTACGTCCCCGTCAGCCACATTATGGAGCCTCATCATCAGTGTTATCTTATCTCAGTCAAGAAAAGCCCTCTTGGGGAAACGTCGAGCGAGGTTCGATAGACAGACCTTGTCCACTGACTCGTCCTGTTTCCCATCAGCCTCAACACATGACGGCATCAGTGCAACCAAGATTTAGAAAGTATCCTGTAGAAATATAGAGGAAGATGGTTATGGCAACGACTTTATTGCATAGCTCAATACAATGGACTGAGAACAAAAAGAAGAACAAGAGGGCATTTGCCTTCGAGTCATTTTACGCAAATGCACATGAAACTGTGTTTATAATTTTTCACCAGTTTTGAAACAGACCGTAAAAAAAGTTTGACGTGCATGAACTAAAGCTGATACTCAGATAAAGGGAAATGAAGAGAAAAAAAAACAGCAAAAGCACACAGAGCGGGATACTTGGGAAACCCAACTGACAATGGGCTTGAAATTTGTAATTTACAAGATTACTTTCGTGCGTGGTATAAAGTGGCCCACCGATCCCAATGAGGTCAGCCACAATTAATTATCATCATCATGAACAGCCGCATCAACAGCAAATAACGCAGCTACGTAGGTACGCATGTCTCGTTTCCTTTTCTGTGCTTTTAGACTTAGTTTCTGACCAGGCGCCACTGTTCTTTGACGAACAAAAGCGTGCAGTGATGTTGACCCACATAAAAGGACAGAAAATATCGACACGACTATGCACCAGGTTGGAGGTGCTTCTATGTCAAACAGCAGGTCGAACTCCAAAGGCAGTTTCTGCAACGCTGCACGCAATCAACGAGATGTAGTGAATGTGGTGGCACTTCCTCTACAAAGTGGGAACCTCGTTACGGCGCGGTAGGCCACGCCCGTACGTCGGCCTTTTAGGGTTGTACTTTCGCAAGCACTTAGCCGTTGCAGGAAGTAACATAATATTCCAAACCTGGTCCCCCCCCAGGGGCCCTAATGACACTGTCGTAATTTGGCGCGTTTTAGCGATAGACGCCGAGCGAACCACGACCGAGGATAGCACAAGTAATGTACGTACAGGCGTGACCTTAAGGCCCTCAAATGTAAGGACCATGCTTCATCTAGGCGAAAGCGTGAGTTTTTTTAACTCTGCACGCTGACACGGCTAGAAGTTCATTATCTTCCTCGGCAGTTTTAAGTTTAAGAATAATCTAGTCGGACTCTCCGCTTATATTACGGTTTGCACGTACCGTTTTAAATTGGTGCATTTGGAAGTCTTTGCGACGTATCAGCTGCAAATAATGCCCTTGACGCGTTCAAATAGTGCAACACAGTCTAGCAGCTTTTCAACGAACCTAAATAATATAAGAAATCTTGCAAAACACCGCTCCACAAAGTTATTTTTCGTCTTTGTGGAAATTATACGAAATAAAGACAACTTTTCTCATAATTGGTGGGCTATGAAAACGCTAATTAAGTCTCTTTAAGCTAGTGGTGTGCGAACATTAAAAATTTTGAATATGAATAAAATACAACTTAAGAGTGCAAATCTCTGGGCAAGTTGGCGGTCCACTAACAGCGCAAGGACAATGGACTAGGAAGAAACACAGACGAGCGTTGAAGAGAAGCTGCCCCGGCTTGGCGCAAAAACCACATCGCTAGAAAAGAAGGAACCTGGTTGCCAGGTGAAGCATCGGAACCGCTACACGAGCTATCGCCGTGGACCGACAGGTTGTTCGTTCGACTGTTGTGAACTTAACTTCTGGTATATTTTTTAGCACGAAACTCTTTTATGCC